>JAKSZP010013834.1:0-40465 GCA_022478985.1 Massospora cicadina
AAAGCTCACCTCACTTTTATAAAACAGTTGATCGTTGGTAGTTATGTCAATCCATGAGGTAAGACTTGATGTAATTTACCCAATTATTTGATGGGATTATATATGCACCTGCAAGGGCCCTCCAACCCTATAAGAGGGACTAATATCAGCAATGTAGGTTGTACAGCCGTGCAGTATGCAGGGGATGGACCTCAGAAGGGATCCCCAGATTTGGCTGATAATTTGGAGCAATCTGATGCCCAAATGTATGTTAATTCCGCAAAATAATAGAAGTGTTACCCCAAATTGAGGGGTTCCACTGGGAACTGACAAGGGTCTTTTGGTCCTTTTTGTTATCATATTCATCTTTAAAACTCTTTTTACAATATTGGACTTGCAATTGTCTGACAAAAGTATTGTTAGTAGTAAGTAGGAAGCGAAGAAGAAAGAATTTGTTATTATAATCAAAATAAATAAAGTGGTGTGGTCAAAGTGGATTGCTTCATATTTTGTTAAATTCTTTACTTTTGTCTAAAGGGCCGGCAATCCTTATATTCACCATCCTTTGCTCAGTGGGAACAACCTTGTGTGACCTTTCTGGCATATCTCAACAATATCACAAAAATTATAACAAATCTCAGACAGAATATAAACAGTTAGATTTATCACTAAGGAACAGCAGTATGTAGATGCTAAAAACTTTTAGCTCTGGGGCATCCTTACTGATGTCCATAGTGGCTGTACCAATTTTAAACAAAGATGATATTAAACTTATAAAACTTTTCTAATTTTAAAAAAGCTTTACTAAGCGAATTCTAGAAGACAAAGTTACTCTAAGCACATTTACTTGATTGTTTATAAAGAATAAGATATAAGAACTGGGGAATTGTGCATTTGGAAAATCCTGAAAATTCCTCAGACAACTTAGCACCTGAGTGTCTATTTGAGAATTATGAACCTTAAAATTCATGTCTAGAACCACTATAGACCATATGAAATGATTGTTGGCCATTTCAAAACTTCTAATTTGATTTTACTTGAATAAATAAAATAAAATTTTTACAGATCTCGAAACTTTAAATTGAGGGTCAATATTAACATTTTTTGCATGATATTTTAACACAATTTAAATTCAAGTCTAAATTTTTATATCAATTTTTGAGGGTCAAGGCCCTCGCAACTGTCTGTTTAGCCTTAGTATTCCCTTTAGGGGAAACTAAGGCTATGTAATTTTCAATCATTGCCTTGACAGTCACATTACAAGAACCAGGATCTGTCTTTTTGGTGGTGTTTTTGTGAATTTTCTCTGCACAAAAGTCTAATCCCTTAACATTTTACAACTAGGCAATGTGGGGCTAAGAGTAGTCTGATAAGGATGTGATGAAGACAATAAATAGCTTTGACTTTTTTAGAAATCCTTACACCTGACATTACTCTAGGCTTCTTTGCTTACAAAAATTCAAAGCTATTTATTCATTTTAGATTGCTTTTAAAGTGACTTTAATAGTTATTGTCACTGGTAAGTTCTAATGATTTCCAGTCAAGATGCCGTCCACATAAGCACTTTGAGTTAATTTTCCTATATTTGACTGATGTAAAAAAAACTTCTTTAATTCTTAGTCATAAGGGCATACTCTCTGGGATAAATAATTGATTACTATCAACCATAAATATAAGCTTTTTACTTTGTTTTGACTAGTTGTCATCACCAGTGACATCTGGTAGTTGAGAAAGATTTAGGTACCCTAAATAAAGTTGATGACCTCACCAAAATCTAATATTAACTAAGATTCTATCAATAAGTCATATTCGTCATTTTTAGCACAATTCAGGAACAGTTAGCATTATCCATCTAAACCGCAAAGTAAAGAAGTTTATGCTGCTAATGTTTGTATCAAATATATCTAGTAATAACCTATATCATGCTATATTCAATTATAAATAAAACTTCAAGTTTCATTCAACAGTTTTATGGACATAATAGTGACCAGGGAATTAGTGCCCAGGATATCTTGCACCTGTACCCATCATATGACCACTTCCATTTTTGTCACACTTGTACAAAGAAGTTCTTATTGGTTGATATAAAGTAGACAGTTTTTAGAAGCATAAGCTTCTTATGCAAGTCCTTCATTGTTGCATTTCTACTATCTCTTATATCAAAACTTTAAATGGC
The DNA here is from genome assembly GCA_022478985.1 of Massospora cicadina. Classification (NCBI taxonomy): domain Eukaryota; kingdom Fungi; phylum Entomophthoromycota; class Entomophthoromycetes; order Entomophthorales; family Entomophthoraceae; genus Massospora; species Massospora cicadina. The sequence continues at coordinate 2,156 of JAKSZP010013834.1, forward strand.
AGACAAAAAAAACCTGTTAAAGATCAAAGTTGTGATCAATTTAAATAAACTTAACTAATATCTTCATATAAACGATGCTCTGCCACCTAATAAGCTGATACTCACAGGTGGGAAAAACAGATAATTAAAAATTGGGAATTTCTAAAGGTTTATTTAAACTAGTCTACCAATAGCAGCTTATAAAAACAGTTTTTCAAAGCTCAAATCCTCAATCTGGAAGTCCCAGACAATGGGGTTGTGGCAATCTGAATGCCAACAGATGAACCACTTTTTGACCATGCTATTAATTAGTTAAAATTCTTTCAAGGTAAGCCAACCAGGGGAAGGACATTACTGAAACAAAAAGCAAATAAGCAAACCAAAAACATGAACCAAACGCCCTAAATGAGCGGTGAAAGTATAAAAAATGTAAAATAACCTACCAGGTGGAGCAGCAGTGAACCGCTTATCCCACCATGGTATAGGGGGAGGGCGATCATAAGGATTATCAATTTAATTTCACCATTGAAGAGGCGGATCAATGCTGCGAGCAAAGGGGGTTGGGAAATCCGCAGAATGTGGGTCAAGGTGAAATAGATAATTGTTAAGATTGTCATTGACAATTTGTGCCTGAAGCTAAGCCTCCAGTAGTTTAGCAACATGGTGTTTGGCTTGTATATGTGCGTCAAAAAGCTGGGCGAATTTTCAATATTGGCTCTGGTGATACACATGGTGGGGGAAAAATCTGACAGTGCACCAACATGCTTGCCAAATTGGTGGCAGTTGCAGTTAATCATTTTATTTCCTCATTTGCAATCTCATTAAAATTGAGAGGGAATTGAGTGATGTGTAGGCCTTTCTTAAATTCAGTGACAGAGAGCGCCATGGTATCATGAAGATGGTGACTTTTGGGATAGGCCACTTTGGCCTCAACAAGCTGATGGTCACTCAGAAAAGGAGTAGCGGTGGGTTTGGGTGCATATTTATTGGGCAGGAATGGAGCATTAAAGTATGAAGGCAGATAAGGTTCTGAATTAATTGGAAAGTCTGTAGGTGGGACAATTATAACAGAATTGTTTACTTCATCCAATAAGTCCCAGGAAAATGTTAGGATAGGATTGATTCAGGGATGCATGGCTGTGGTTGGATAGTTTTGGGATGGGAAAATTTTTGTATTGAATATGGGTCCAAACTAGCTTCCAATTGGTTAATTTGAATTTAAATTTTCTAGTTTGGGTTTGGGCAGCTAGATTTTGTTGATTTATCCAGTGAACGACTGGAGGGGGTGGGGGCAGCCAAAATCCCCACTCAAAAGCTGCAGGTGTGGCCTCTTGGATGGGGTTGGCAGTTTTCAATTGTTTGACTGTATTGACATGCATTTTTGGAATGTCCAATTCATTGAAGTGGGGGCAAACAGTGAAGCTGTTGTTGATGTGAGCCCAAAAGAAGTGTTCCGGTGCAGATGGGATATAGCATGCAGTGGGATTTGCTGTGATATGGTTGGCTGTTAAGGGTAATGGTGGCTATTGACTGAGGTACTGCTAGTCACTCATCACCGCTTGGGACAAGGACGTGGAGGGTGGGGTCTGCGCCATAAGAGGACAGACCTGACATCAATTCTTCATAGTGTTTTTGGGGGAAGGTGTAAAGGAAGGTTGCAAAAGTCACCACAAGTGTGGTATCATTGGGGAGGCATGTACAGGTGTGGTAATGCATGTGTTTTTATATATTAAGGGCGTTGCTGCTGCAGCGGACACATCCTCTTCAGTGTGAAATCCAATATCAAAATAGCCCTTGTAAGGGCGTAAGTCAATTAACCCTGTTAGTGAAAAGTGGCCATTGTCAGCTTAAATATTGTTTTGTCATCATATGGGAAGATAGTCGTTTATACTCACCATGGAGGCAGAAGCAAATATTGGATCAGGGTAGGTTTAGGGGTGGGGGAGGGTTGGGTGAACTTGTGCTAGATATAGTACTAGTCCCTTGGAGGGACAATTTATCCAGTTGCATTTGGCAGGCTGGATGAGCCACTCTGCACACTTTGCCTGCTGGGCAGTAAATGATATCAGGTGGAGCACCACTGCCCCATATTGGGGCAACAGATGGTGGATCCAAGGTGTCAGGATTTCACCAAATTCTCATATCTCTATAAAATCCAGTTCAGCAATTCACCTAACATCCTTGGAAGGAGTGAGCAATATATCTCAATCTATCAAGGTTAACAATCAATATAATTCCAATCAATTGATTGAAAATTCAATTGAGTAGTTATTAATTCGCTCTGATAGATTATGAACCGTTGAAAAGCCAATGAATATTACCTCTTTTCGAAAATAAAAAATTTAGGTTAAATTATAACCTATCTTCTACTTTAAATTATCACTTTTTGGAGAATCCACTTAGTGTAACTTTGATAGAAAACCTGCCACTTTTGAAGTGCAATTCAAAACTTCAAAAGTGGTGCTCACTACAGGGGCACTCTGAGCTACACACAAGTGACAACATCTATCACTACTATGGATTAACATTTTTTGCATGAAGAAGCTCAAGACCAATAGCAAGGCAGCATTTTCAATGGGTCCGTTCAACTGGAGCTCAAATCCCAAGATTACCCTCCACAATGGAATTTTGGGCCAATTTAGATTTTTATAGTCCTAACTTAAGTTTTACCTTGGACTTTCAAATACCGCCTGAGGCTTTAGAAATATTATTAATCAATTTCTTGAAGGGGCCCTAATCCCTGGAATCCGTGCTACCCAGTCTCGATTTAATGATGTACCTTCTATATTGTGGGAAGTGCTGCAAACCTCTCAAATGCTAGGAATTGGCCCTGAGCAGTATTTGCATCAACTCATACATCCTATAATATACAATTTATTACCTGTAGTTGTAATGCACCACCAAGGGATGCTCAATCTACTAGAAGGACTCCAATCCTTAAATAATTATATTTCCAAATTTTTCAAGTCTGCCTCTGAGTTTAGCTGAGATAATCGTGATGCTATCATTAGTAATTATGCCTACCTCAACAAAGTACATCAGCAGCTCGTTCAGCTCAATTATGGGATGTCCAATTTGTTGAAGTACAGTTCCCCAAACAAGTTCAGGAGATTCAGAGAGAATGGAGAGAGAGTATTTCCCAACTCTCTGAGCGTAGTCAATCAATGGAGGAGGAAATTAAAACCTGTCTCTTCCAATTAGAACAAATGTACTCAGGAATTCAACACCAAGTTATTGAAGTAGATAAAGCCTCAGAAAATATGGGTCCTCCTGGGGTTTAAGGACCTTGTGGCCCACCTGGGGGGGTAGGACCACGTGGACCTCCTGGAGCTGATGGGCCCCATGGACCCCCAGGGAGTGTAGGGCCTCAGGGACCCCCAGGCGCGGATGGACCTCGGGGACCTCCAGGTGCTGATTGGCATTCAGGATCTTTCCAGCTAATTGACTCTCTCTTGAACATTATGAACCACTTGCATGAACAAATCTCTAAATTGGCCAAGGAGTGTAACCTAACCCCCAATAGGGTACTAATTGATCCTCTCTTGTCGCTTCAGGCATTATCTGACAAATTGATCAATCTGGGAAAATGGGCCAAGGACAATGATATCTTACTACATGCTTGCGAATCAAAAGGGGAGCTGCTCCAAGTGAAAATTGAGACGCTGGAACTCAAGTACAATGCACAGCAGGAAAAGATTATTGAGCTATCTCGCCAATTAGATTAGAAAGTAGGGCATGCTGATCTAAGTCGTTGGATTAGTGAAGTTCATACTGAAGCTGTTGGTCCTTACCCTCAATTTTCTTTTCAAGTTTCAGATTCCACCTCTTATGTTTCCACTCTATCAGAACAACCTGGACTGCATGTTTTGACCACCAATGCTCCCTTGAATTTCAAGCCAGTATTTAAGGACAAATTCTCCTTAGGGGAAGGCAGTATCTTCTCCTTCCTATATCTTTATGAAAAGGCACTAAGTGAAGCCACGGATCACCAAAAGATTAATTACTTGCCTGATTGCCTTACTTGATTGGCTCAGGATATTATGGTTCCCCACTTAATGACTTGCTATACTTGGGCTCAGGTCAAAGAATCGTTGATCAAAAATTTGGGAGAGAGCAAACCTTATTCTTGCAAAAGCAGGTTTTTATGGGTATACAGCCCCACCTATATGAATTTAACAAAGACTTTGCTCATTGGTTCTATTGGAAAGCTCAAATTCTAGTAGCCTGTAATCGATTAGACTTGAGTAATGCAATTACTGCAGTTCTGTTGGCTTTTACTTCCAGGACTCAAATGCAAGTTTATCTAATCAGTTTAAAAGAAATTTCGAAGTGTTTTGGACATTAAAGAGGCCTTATTGTATTGCCTCTCAATTCTCTGAAAAAACCCCCAAGTTTATGTGTCTCCTAGACCTAGTCGCCCCAAAGTCTACCCATGCCTGAGAACACTAGGGAGATCCAGTGTAATTAATGTCATCGCTATATCCATACTGAGGATTATTGTTTAAGAAGAAAGCAGATGAGAAGAAGAAAAGAGATAAGCTCAATAATATTCTCCACCTTGATAATGATATGAGTGCGCAGCAAGAGCATCAAAGTTTGATTGAGTGTAATAAAGACGAACATTCTTCTTATTCCTTGCCCTCCTTGTTGGCATTATCCTCTCAGTTTGGAAGCACTATTACTTATATTGACTTCCAAGTGAATCAAGTCAATGCCAAAGCTATCAAAGATACTGGATCCCTGGTGAATGTTGTCTCGTCAACTTTTGTCAAATGGATCAAATTAACGCCCCATATTTCTCATTATGAAGAATATGGCATTTGCAGATCTCAGAGTACTTGGTCTTTTGGAGCCTTTTCGTCCCTTCCCCTGATAAATTGGGAAATTAAGCTTTATAAGCCTTGTCATTGTACTCGATAACTTGAGTTATGACCTATTTTGGGGACTCAATTTTTATGAGAATTTGATAGAACTATCAATTACCCTGACTCGTCGTTGTCTCTCTTGGGGTATAGAGTTCCCTTGCTATTATATGATCATGCTTCTACCCAACATCAGTTATGTATGCTAGAGGGAACAAAGAGGTCTTGTTCACTTCAATATTACATTGAAGATCCTCATGTGAATTACCTCCTACATCGGCTGATATTGAAGAGGAAATGCCTATTTTCTCCCCTGAGAGATTTATCACACCAAAATCACAAGTAATTGTTAACACCTCTTTGAATTTTTCGATTCCTAAGGAACATTTGTTACAAGTTCAAGGCACTGTCAATCCTTCTGCTAAAGATCTCTTGCCTTGTCCTGGTGTATTGGACTATGCTTATTCAGGATCATTATCTTACTTACTGGCGAACCTTACCAATGAGTTGAAACTGGTAGATTGAGAGCATTGAATTGCTTATGTCAAGTTGCTACCCTTATCTCATATCTATGATGTTAAACCCTTTGGGAGTCTACAAGACTTTGGATTGGAAAGTGATCAGGAAATCCTTACTGTGGGTCCTGCTTTCAGAAAACACCTCTCTAGTGAACAGGAGAAACAAGCGCTTCAATTTTTAGATGAATATTCTGACATCTTTGCTAAGAATACTTACAATTTTGGGGAAGATGAAGGGAGTAATGCACTCTGTTGAAAATAATCAAATTCCTATTTGTGCAAAGCCCTATCATAAATCTAAAGTAGAAGAATTCCAGGTTACCAAGAAGTTGCATCAATTGTTGGAGGCAGGATTGTTGAAACCCTTTAATAGTCCTTTGCATATCCATTGTTATTGGTTAAGAAGAAAGAAGGTTCTCACCGAGGTGTGATGGGTTATCATTGACTGAATGCTATTACTAGATGGCATTATTATCCCTTACCTAGTATTGATGATTCCCTTATGTTGTTGGCCGGATCCACATATTTTTCGGCCATGGACTTAGCCAGTGGATACTGGCAAATTGAGTTATCACCAGAAGATCGTGCCAAGTGTGCTTTGATATTGAGTGAGGGGTTGTTTGAACTAACTTGTATGCCTTAAGGACTAAGCAATGCCCCAGCAACTTTCCAAAGGGCCATGGACAGTATGCTACAGGATCTAAAGCTTACTTGTGTTCTGGTATATCTTGATGATATTACCGAGCAATTAGACCATTTAAAAGAAGTTTTTCAGCTGAATTCAGGGCTCTTCCTTAAAGCTCAAACCTTCAAATGCTCATTTTTTCAATTCAAAATGGACATTTTAGGACATCAGGTTTCAGCTAAAGGGATTTGACCCCTCTCAGACAAAGTCCAAGCCATCCAACAAATGCCTCTTCCCTCATATTTACGGATATTCAAGTCTATCTTGACATGGTTGGGTATTACCAGAAATATATTCCCAACTTTGATGATATGGCTGAACTCTTATTTTACCTATTGCAAAAAGGAGTGTCCTTCGAGTGGGGTCAGCTCAAGAACAGTCATTCAATTCTCTGCTTACCGCCTTGATCAAGGCACCTGTTCTAATTCACCCCCCAATTTGAAAAGCCTTTCTTTTTACATAATAATGCAAAAAAATGTCGCTATTGGGGCTATCTTATCTCAGTGTGATGAAGAGAAGAATGATCATCATATTGCTTTCTATAGTAAAACTTTGTCAAAGGCTGAAAAAAATTATAGTGTTATTGAGCGGGAATGTTTGGCAGTAATTCTAGCAATCAAGCACTTCCTTCCCTTCTTATATGGTAACCATTTCACTGTTATTACTGACCATTCCTGCTTAAGATGGTTGCAAAACATGAAGGATCCTGATGGGTGGTTGGCCTGTTGGGCTTTAAGGTTGCAAAATTACGATTTCTCAATTGTTCATCGCTTAGGGGCTCAGCACCAAAATGCTGATGGGCTGTCCCGACTGCCTATTCTGACTTTGGAACCACAAAAAAAGAACGCTTATACAACCTTATTGGATGACCTGAGTTATGGGATTGAGAAACTGAAGAGGATCGAGCCTTTCTAAAATTAATTATTAAAGATACTATGATTCAAGATGGAGCTTTATATAAGAAATTCAAATCCAAGTGCTTGCCCTTTCTGCACCCCAACTCTAGATTTCATGCTGTCATGGAAGGACATGAGCAAGTAGGCCATATTGGGTTAAAGAAGACTTAAGAATGATTGAAGTCTCGATACTATTGGAACAACATGAACGAGTTCATTTGAGAGGCCCTTGACCCATTTCTTATCTGTAAAAGCCATAGAACTACCAATCCTACATATCAACATCAAGTTATTCCCCCAACTAAGGCATTTGAGGTAATCAGCATTGATTTTTAGGCCCTTTTCCTCAGGGATTGCATGGCCATCAGTATATCATTATGGCTGTTGACCATTTAACCAAATGGGTTGAGGCCATTTCCATTGCTAGCCCTCCAGATAAGGCTACATCATTATTCTTATATCAGCATATCATTTATCAACATGGGTGTCCCAAAGTCCTTATGTCAGGTAATGGGACTAACTTCACCTCGCAACTTATACATGTATTATCCAATTTAACACTACTCAGAGAATTATTGTCCCATATAATCCATCTTCAAATAGGGCCATTGAATGAGTTAACGGGACCCTGGTCTTGATTCTAATAAAGATGGCATCCAATGACCCTACTCAGTGGAATTTTTATTTGCCTAGTGCCTTGTTTTCTTATCAGATAAGCTACCACCACATTATCAAGATGTCCCCATTTAAGTGAATATATGGGCGAAATCCTTCAGTCCCTTATAGTGTTCAGAAAATCCTTGAAGAAAGCATTCCAGAAAATTCCAATTTATTATGAGGAATTTGGATGATGGGATTATCCATCTTCAGGCTCAAGCAATGAATTTGATTGAAACAACCACACAAACAGAGACTCAAAGAATTAATCAACACAAACTTGTCTTGCCTGAAAATCAGATTGGGGATTATGTTATGTACTATCATTCTTGGCCTGGTGGGTGGACTAAAAAGTTAGGAACTAATTGGTTTGGTCCCTATAGAGTTATATTTTAAAAAGGATTAGTGTATTTAATTGTTCATCTTGATACTGGTATAGTGGTAAATTGTATTCATCCTAGGTTTTTAAGAAGTCATCCTCCACCACAATCAAATCTTGAGGGGGGAAGTGTCAGGAATTTACCAAACTATCATATCTCTGAAAAATCCACTTCATCAATTCCCCCTGACATCATCAGAAGGAGAGATTCATATATTTCAATCTATTAAGGTTAACGATCAATCTAGTCCCAATCAATTGTTTGAAGATTTGATCGCGCTGAGATTAAATCACTCTGATAGATTACAGACTGTTAAAAAGCCTATAAATATTCCCTCTTTTCAAAATAACAATTAGGTCAAATTATAACCTTTCTTCCACTTTAAATTTACACTTTTTGGAGAATCCACTCAGTGTAACTTTGATAGGAAACCTGCCACTTTTGAAGTGCAATTCAAAACTTAAAAACAAGGACATGAAATGGAAGATTATATGGTGAGGCAATGGTGGAAAAATGAACTTATTTTCAAAATTGACTTGAGAGCGATGTTGAGCAGAAAAAGAATACCATTCTATTAATTGAGAAGGGAAGATTCTAACTAAGGAAAGCCAAAGTGCTCTCTATGTCACAAGGCCTCCGCTTACCATTAAGATTATAAAGTAATAAATAAGTAGAAGTTTAAAAATCTAGCCTAGTATTTTGATTTATTCGAGGTATGCCGACCAGGGGACAGACAATACTGATCACAACACTCAAAACGGCAAAACAAACTACTAACCAGGTGGGAAGCAGAAACTTCTTAACCCACCATGGCAGAGGGTGAGGAGGGGTCAGGGGTTGGTTTTCAGAAAGACCCACCTCGATCAAGGGGTGTTGGTTACAGTACCGGATCAGAGCAGAGAGCCAGGGCGTTGGGGCAACTGCATAGTGGGGGCTGAGGTCAGCGTAGTAAGAGTTTTCCACTTCTGCATCAAGATAATGATGGGAAAGTGTTTCAACAAAAGCTGCGAGGAGAACTTCAGCTTCTTTGCGGGCTTCAGGAAGTTGGGTGAAAAGGGAGATACTGTGGTGGGTGATTTTGGCTGAGGGGTTGAATGAATCAAGCGTTGCGACATTCATAACAGCGATTTCAGCATCATCAAATAGTTTTGAGATGTCACTGCAGGGAGATTCAGGGAAGTCGGGGGAAGAAGATGGTGGGCAGGCCATGCTGGAGCTGAGCCACTGACTGGGCCACCGCGGTGCGTAGTTTTGGGCAATGAGGAGAGGCCACCGCAGCTAAGGCGAGCTGGTGGTCACTTTGGAAGGGGGCTGTATTGGGTAGAGGAGCGAAATGGCGATGGGTAGGGGTTTCATCGAAGTTGGGAAGGAAAAATTCTGCCCGACCATAATCGCCATGGCAGAGAGGTTGACCTGTATGCTTACTAATGAGGATATTACCTGATTCGTCAGTTTCAGCCAATAGATCCCACGGATTTTGGTTCACTGGAATAGTGGCATTTAAATTTGAGTGGGTAGGATTGGGCGAATGGGCAGCTGCTTGGGTGTGAATATTGGTCCAAGCATTGCTCTGATTGGCTGGCTTAGATTTAGGTGGGAGAGTGAGGATGGAGGTTTTGGGTGGGGCTGATTTTCCATGTGGGCCCACTGAACGAGATTGGAGGGTGGGAGGGGGCAGCAAAGTGCCCCATACTGAACCTCCAGAGGGGAGCTCAGAAGTTGCATCAGCGGATTTGGCCTTAGGGCACGCTCTTTTTGCATGGTTGATGCCAAAGCAGAGGGAACAAATCTGCCTACCATTATTGACCCGAGCCCAAAAGAAATGATCAGGCGCTGCAGCCACACTAGCGCGGGGTGGGATTTGTTGGGCTATGGTAGGGTCTAGCCTAGTATTTTATTTGAATAGATTTACGTTCCTGTTTTGTCTAACAACAACATATAGTGGCTTCCAGATACCAGTTTATATGGCGTATTAGGAAGTCTATAAAATTAATAAATTTAAAATGAAAATTATTGCCAAGGCTTAAAGAAAGGTTAGCAAAATTTTATTAATTTAGAATATGATAATTAAATATTATCAATGCTTAATTTGATACTGAAAATCTCTTATGGTCTGACTTGAGCCCAAAATTCACCAAAATGGTTTCCTGATATGCTAATTGATAGATCTAATGTTCTGAGGCGAGTTAGCCATCAGATGTCTTAAGTGGCAGTAAACTAAGGCATACCCTCAAAAAGGTACATATTTGGAATCTTCTAAAAATTGACTTATATGATACCAAGTCTTATCTAAATGGGTCATTAAAGTTAACTTTTGACTATAAAAACTATACCACAAAGGCTTTCTTGAATTATTATGAGCTAACCCAATGAAGAGCCTCTCATCAGATAGTCTCCCCTCCTTTAATATGTTGTTCTCTTACTTTATAGGATTATGATGTTCTAGTAACACTTAAATACCCTGGAGCTATTTTTTAATAAAGTTATTGTTAACTTTTGGCGGATTTGGTTGATTCCACCAAGCTGGTTGCACAGGATAAAACCTAATGAGCAATGGAAGAGTGATATGATGATCACTGATCCTTAACTAATAATAATATAAAAATATATTCAAGGAGCTATTTCCACATGCTACCTATTATTTTATATATACTTACGCTAATTCCATTAACCCTTCCTTCTCTTTACATCTTAAAAAACCTCCTTCTTCTCATTCTCACGCTCAAAACTTAATACTTGGTTTTCTATTCAGTCTTAACCCTTCCATTTAGTAATTCTCTATTTGCTACATTGGGAGGTTTCATTCTATCAAAAGGCTTTGGTAGAATTTTCTTGATTCGTCAAACACTATTACTTTGATTGCTTCGCTTTACTTCAACATGATCTACAACTTAAATCTTAAGGCTCACCTCAACTCAAAATACAATCCACCAGATATGTGACTCACTGTCCAGTAATATAACTATATCAACATTAGTTACCTTGATTGGACAATAATCTCCTATTTCTTGTATTCTCAAAATAACTTCGCGTGTACTTGGTTGATAATCTGACCACCTGAAGGTTCCTTAATGGTGTAGGCATCAATACCAGTTGTTGTAATTCGGTGGATCCGGAGGATTTGCCATAAGAGTTTTGCACAAGGTTTAGCCCGCTGAGCGATAGAACCCATGATATGACAATTGTAGTCCTTTGTAACAACAGAATAAAATGTTAATATAATAACTATGGGGCACTTGCTCCCATTATAATACTTTATTTAAATAAAATAAACTCCTTGGATTCTTTCTTCTTAATCTTCTTTTCTCTATTAACCAACAACCCTTCTTAATTGCCCATCACGCCCATATACAGCAGCTTCAGATGATACCACACTCATTGCTTGGGCTATTTGGTTCCATCAATTCTCCTCGTTTCAACTAGTTATTCTTTTAATTCCCTATCGCCTAAATTGTAGGAGATTTTTATTGTATTCATTGAATGTCGACATTGCCCAATCGCCTTATTCAAGGCAATTTCCCATCAACCCAGTATCACTTCAATTCGTGGCTTAAATTGCCATTACCAGTTTGATTCCAACGGATACCATACATTTTGCCCTGATGACTTTGGGCTTATTGTCCAGTCATATAGGAATTGCGACACCAGTATTCTCCTTTATCTCAGATGGTCCATTCCAAAAGTTAGCAAGCTTGTTTTTCCTTCCAAACCCATGTTGGTCATGGTACAGGAAAAGATCTCCTAATAAAAACTGTGGGAGACTACTGCATCTACATTGGTTGGCCGCCTGATCCAAAATCTTATTAGCTAAACTAGTGGAATACACTTCATTTTGGAGTTTAATCAGCATGTCCTTTAAGTTAGTCAAGTAGCTCTGGGGCTCTACTCCAGACTATCTTCCGCATAAGATTAAAGCAATGCCAGCAATGCTGGATGTCTTTTATAGATTAATTTAAAGGGACTTTTCCCCATCAAAAAATGATAGCTAATATTGTATCCAAAGTCAACGGTGGATAGGAGGGTAATCCAGTCAGCGTGCTAATAATTTACAAACTTGAAGAAAATGTCTACCAAGGTTCTGTTGACCCATTCAACCAACCCATTGGAATCAGGGTGGTATATAGTTGTTAAGAACCCGTGGATGTCCATAAGCTCATTTAGATTATGAAGGACATGTAATGTGAAGTTTGTATATTTCTCTGTGAGAATAAACTTTGGACAGCCATGTCGCTGTATGATGCACTCCATAATGAACTTAGCACTAATTTCAGCTCCCAAGTATCTAATTGCTCATGCTTCAACCCACCTGGTCAAGTGATCTATGGCTACAAGTATATACTTGGAGCGATTCATATTCATCGGCTGAGTGCCCACCACATTAAGGGAGACAGTATGCCATGCAAAACGAAGCTTACCGCTGGTAGGTAGTCTTCTTGTAGAAAAGTTTCTCCACTTGACACTAATGACAAAAAACCGTCTCAATCACATCGTAGTCATACTTTCCCAATAGTTTTATGGTCAAATAAACTCCAACATCATCCACAACACTCCATGACAAAACGCCTTATATGCATCCAAGATAATTGCTGGCCTAGAGGAGTTTTTTTAGAAATCTCAGCGTCAATTGTCCAAATTTCTTATAGAATTACCATTGTGCAAAAAGGCGTTGTGGCAAAGCCCATCTAGCCCTTTGATCACCTAGGGCAGCTCATCATGGTATTGGCCCATAATCATTTTCTCATACATTATGTCCGCCAAATCAACCATAATGACTGTTGTTGGTAATTGTGAGAGACAGTTTAGATTCTGGTATTTTGCCCCTTGCCATTATATTATCTCAAAGTCATATGATTGAGCTTCAGGACCTACTGCACGAGCTTCCCTTCAGTTGCCCTCAGATTCTACAGCTACTTTAAGGATGCATGATCCGTGACCACTTTGAATTTAAAATCGTGAAGGTAGACCCAGAAGTGTTTATATGCATGTCTTACTGGTAAGCACTTACGCTCATTCAAGGTTAATTCCATTCAGGGCATGTTAAGCTTTGGCTGCAATATTTGATAGAATGCTCCACACCGTCATTATTTTTTGTGATAATACTTGCCCCACAACAGAAAGTGAGCGTCTGTTTGCACAATAAATTTCTTCTTAAATTTGTATTGCAAAATAGGAGCGCTAGCTAATGCTGTTCATAAGACATTAAAAGCGTTTATACAATGGTCTAGTTAAATATTGCGTTTTTCAATAACTCAAAGGGCGGAGCCTTAATACAGCTGAAGTCGGGAATGAACTGCTAGTGGTAACCTACTATCCCCAAAAACACCTGGAAATCCCGCTTTTTACCTTTCCAATTAATTGTGCATATAGTTTCCACCTTTGTTATTGAGGGCTAAGCCCTTTCAAGCCTACCACAAGCCAAAGAGATTCTAATTGCTTCTTAAAAAGTGGCACTTTACGGCTTAATTTTTATGTTAGCTTCAGCAAGTCGGTGGAACACTTGTTCCAGGTGATCAAGATGCCCCAAGAAAGTATGTGAGAACACATTGATATCGTCAAGGTAGACTTGAACACATGACAGCTTCAGGTCACCTAAGGTAGTGTCCATAGCCCTTTAAAACATAGCTGGTGCGTTGCAAAAACCCAGAGGCATACATTTAGTCTGGAACAACCCCTTCAAGGTGATTATGGCGGATTTTTCTTGTTCTGTCACTGGCAACTCGATTTTCCACTAACCCAATATTAAGTTCATATTGGAGAAATAATTGGTACCGCCCAGATGATTAAAGCGTCATCAATTTGCAGAAGTGGGTATGAGTCTTTTTGTGATGCTGTTAAGCTTTTGGTAGTTAATAACACCTCAGTTGGTGCCATACTTTTTCTTGATGATTAGCACCGGTGAAACCCAGGGACTCTTTGATGGCTTTAACATTCCCTGTTCAAACAATTAAACTAACTCCTTAGATACAACTTCTTCTTCAGTATTTGAGCGATGGATAGGCTGTGACCTAATGGGAGGGTGATCTCCTGTGTTCAACCAATGCAGAATATTCCATGCACATATCATATTGTGATTGTCAAATGCAAAAATGCTTCAGTATTTTTAAAAAAAACTATCATCAAGTCCTTCTGGTCCTTTGACAGCCCAGTTAGAGTAACACGTGGAACAACAGTTATTATACTCGGTGACGTTTTTACAGGTAGACCAAGGTCCCCAATGAACCAAAGTCATGTATATGGAGGACCTCATTAATAGGAATCAAATGCATATAAGCACCACTTGGTGCCTTTGAAACTTAATAGATTCCTTCTACATAATTTGCTATCAACACATTCACTCCCCTTGCCCTGGTAACAGGAGTCTGGGAGCCACATTAGCTCTAGCCACGATTGCCTTTATGACCCCATAATTTCACTGTATAGTTTTTCAAGGAGTCTATTTCAAGCTCTGTCTCTATAATAACATGATTCCCAGAGGTATACTGAAAGAACTTACAGCCTTAGAAGAATACCATTGTATCTGTAAATTTGGTTGGCAAGAGTTCAGGTTCTCCGCTTCATCTGCTAATAGTGTACAGCGATCATACCATCACTATATGCGAGATTAATTTGACTGGAACGGATTGGGTTTTCCAGGACTCCTTTGGAGGTAAAAAAGATAGGAATCAGTTGTACCAGAATATTTAATGTTCCATCCACCATATCGGTTACTGCCCTGAATGGCTGCATGAACGCAGCCTGATCAACATGATATAGTGAATATCAGGCAGAATTACCACCAGAGCGGATACACCAACTGAAGAAAAAAACCTCAGAGGCTTCGAGCTTTAAGAGCACTCTGACTCAGTGTTCTGAGCCCCCGCGGTCCCACACAATACTTGGTGTTCCACATCAGGTTTCAGTTGAAGCTTAGCCACATGTTTGGTAGATATAATATTGATGGGAGAGCCAGTATCTATTATATCCAGAATTTTTAATTTATATGAAAAACACAGTATGTACACTCTAAATAAGAGGAACTGTTGGTGTTTATTGCATTAAATTGGACTTTTCTTTCTGCTTAATCTCACTTTCAAGAAAATTTCATTAAAAATGTTTAGTTTACCACAGCCTCTGGCTCTTGCGTTTTCCAATTGATGTCCTCAGTTCAGCCGCCTGATTCTCCAGTGCTGGGCAGCGGTGCTCCGCCACCAAGCGTTTTCCGCCCTGTGGGCAAACGTGTTTGGATGGGCTTAAATAGTCCGCTGACCTCTTTTTCTAAATTGTCCCCCGCAGGACTAAGTGCTACACCTTGCATGCATTCACCCTTCGCGCACCCACCCTCTCTCCCTTCTTTGTTCCAATATTTTGGATTTTGCATCCATGTTGACTATGGGCTTTTTATTCCCATATACTGGCATAGCAATAATTAAATTAACCACAGCTGCCTTCAAATCAGATAGCTTTATTGATTTCCACCCTTTTAAGGGCTATTTTGACGTAGGCTTCCAGATGGAGGAGGACGCTTCAGCAGTGGCTTTGACTCGCCTAATTTACAAAAACACTCCCATTCCTACTATCCATACTCGCCTCCCCTACAACAACATTCTGGTAGTGTCATTTGCATCCCTTACTTCTCACTTTCCACCTCACAACTTTGTGTGAATAGTTGATGGCGGGTCTTATGACTTATGAAGCTCAAACCAACTTTGTCTTCACAGTTCCCTATGGTGCAGAGAGCCTTGCTGCCCCTCACGCCACAGCTACCATAATCCAACACCACTACACCATAGCCCAACAAATCCCCCCATTCTTGCATCGCAGCAGTGCCAGAGCATTTCTTTTGGTCTCATGTTGATAATGGTCGCCAAATTTGTCCCCTCTGTTTTGTATTTGACCATTTCAAAAAGCCCTGCCATCATACCAATACCTCAGATGAGGTTTCTGAACACTAGTCAGCAGCGTCTGAATGTGGAGTTTTGTTGCCCCCTCCTACCCCACACTAACACAGGGCCAGAGTAGAAAATCAGTCCCCCACCAAATCCTCCAGCCACATTTACCCACCTGAATTTAACCCATTAAATCAGAGTCAGGCTTAGATCACCGTTCATACCAAAGCATCCACCCATTCGCTCACTACCACCCAAATTATGCCTCCACTATTTTTGTGAACCAAAATCCTTGGGACCTATTGGATGAGGTTGATGAATCATGTAAAATTGTCACAAATGAGGAACTGGTAAAGACTTAGACCAGATGATTATGAATGGGCTAATTTTATAATTCTGATTTTGACAAAACCTTCTCACCCAGACGCTTTGCTCTTAACCCAATGCTATCCCCTACCAAAATGACCACCAGCTCGCCTTAGCAGCGGCAGCCTCGCCCCATTGCCATTACCTCCACAAAGCAGTGGACCAATCAGTTTCTCGATTTCTGAAGGACTTTTTACAAAAAACTCTCCCCTGATTTACCCAAAGCAGCACAGGTCTAAATAAATAAATTGAAAGATGATGCCATTAATGCTGAATTGCTTGTTGAAAATCTTGAAGCATTCAACCCATCTTCTAAAATCACCTGGCAAGATATAAGCAATTTGGCTCAACTACCCAGATTCCGCCTTCAAGCTGAACATCAAGTTGCATAATTAGTTGAGGGTCTTCCAGGCTGATCATAAGATAAATAACCAATATTTAACCCGCATCCAAACCCACCACATTTATGCCCTATCGCCCTGGCTCTCCGCCTTTGTCAGCTACTACAACTATTTGTGATTCTATCATGAACAATAAGCCTGTAGAAGAGCTGCCTGACCCCTATCCCCCTCTGCCATGATGGGTTAGCAATATTCGTCTCTCCGCCTGTTTGGGAGTTTTGCTTTGTTTTGTTGTTCCATTTTTTGGTTCTTTTATATTCAATGAGTATTGGTAGTGTTTTCCTTTTCAAAATTTGAGGATTACTCACTTGTTTAAGAAAAATTCTGTATGCTTACTTGGCTGAAATTTGGCTGATGGATCCTCGATTTTGCCTGTGACTTGCAGTATTTTGACCAATTGGAAACTCACTAGGCATCTTTAAATAGCTCCAACTCTTCTGGCCAATTTTGGGCTGTATTTTCTATCCATACTCAGGAACTTCACCTGAGGCAGGTAAAGTTGCAAGCGTGGATCCTGAGATCCCAGCTTTCTTACACTCTCAAAAAGTGACTTAAGATACAAACCAGAAAGAATATAAAACAAAAATAGAACTTTATAGGACTAGATTATTTGATATATATTCTTAGGACAGGCTCTGGTATTTATACCTCTAGGGCATCTCCTGGCCACATTCTTTCACGCAATCTCATAGATTATTTTCCACCTCAGTTCAGCCCAAGAACTAAAACTGTGACATATTGCTAGGTTTTTGGTGGCAAAATACTCTCATATTTGGGAGGATTTAAGGGATGAAAATCACAACAATGAGCATGCAAAATGGTCCTAGGATCATCTCAAAAAGAGTCATGTTATACTGCTGACAAAATAGGAACTCTGAGAGATTTTGTGGTTGATTAAAATAAATGAAGTACCCTTAATAGACTGTTAGCAGGCCTCTCTCAATAGCACTAGTTACTCCCATTTGGGCAGTCCATGTGCAAGTGCTATTGTGCCAGTTAAGCATATCAACATATGAAAATTATTTTAGAACTAGTTCCAAATATGTTTTGTCATACTGCTGATAGAAACGACTCCCTAATTGGGATGTCAACTGGACCTTTTGACAGCATTAGGTACTCCCATTTGGGCAGTCCATGTGTAAGTGATATCATGCCAGTTACACATACTAACATACAAATATGCCCTAAAGTGGAATTTAATTTCATTTTTCGTTTGTCTGATTGTCCATGGGACTTTTAAATGTTAACTTTGGGTCAGTCATGAACAATCTTAGATAATGATCTCTTAATACTGGTCCCAATCAATTGGGGCTAGTTGCCAAGGTTTGGGGTAGTGATGATTAGTCCAACTGTGCGAATGTATTTGGCCCAAGATTTTGATAGAATATTTTTCTTTTGAATTGACGTTGCATTGATTGACCCGGCCAAGTTGTTGCAGAAAAGATTGGCCTAGTTTTTGGGGGTATTCATACCAAGCTTTTAATAATATAGTTAAATCCATGTTGCAAAATAAGCCCTAGCCATGTTATTGCAATGGGTTTTAAATAAATTATTAGCTTAAGCATTATGAGGGATAATCCGCCCAATCTGTAATTTGTTGAAGGGTTTATTTTTGAGTCAACCACAGAATCTGACACCCCTGGTTGGTGTAGTTCAACTAATTTAATTATTACATGAACATTCAAGGGCTTTCAGTTATTCAGAATAGTTATAGCACTGGCGGTGACATGAGGAAACTTCTGGGCATTTTTTCCTTAGAGGATGCCATGTTCACCCCCTCTAAGGTTGCAACATTTGCTTAGGGTCTGACTTCAATTATACTGTTCTGCTCTAGTATTTTCCAGGCGTACAGTTTTGCACATCTCAGTGTAACTCCAAGTCTGCGTTATTGGAGTCTCTACCTCAGTATGAGAACAAAAATCGTAGGGAATTTTTTGTTATAATAAATCGTCAAGGTGAGTACTGGGACTGAAACAAAGTGACTCGTGGAATCATCAGGGAAAATTATTATAATTAGGTGGAAACAGAGCTTCCTATTTCTACACCACTTTCCTTTTCCATGTTTGATCAGGGCAGCTGTTACTGCATGGACATTCTGTTTGCCCAGACAGCTTGTCATGGTTGAACGACTTAATAGTGGAAATTAACGCCAAGGATAAGGCTGAGTGACAGGAGGCCCAGAAGGTGAAACTTCAGGCTCTTCCTGACCTTAAGCACACGTTAGACCAACGCTGGGTACAAACCAAATATGTTCAAGTTGGTACTAATGAGGTGCAAAACGCCCAGCCCCTTGTGTCAGCCCAGGCGTTAAAATGGACTATCTACATTCCAAACAAAGATGGTTCAATTCAGTAGATTGGCGACTGGGGTTTTTAAACCCGTTTAAGTTACAAAATTATGAGTTCAGGTAGAATATAGATGCAATCAATCACTCGAGTGAAGGCAGTTTTGGTGTATCCTACCAATTCAGATAGGAGCATTTTCTAATGGAGCGTCAAAGCTTGGGCACACTTCTGTAGACCCATAATATCCTCAACTCATCTTAAATATTGTTTTGTGACCAACACTCCTTGTTAAAGACTTTTCCCAATAAAATTCACCTTTTTTCTCATCTTATTATAATGTTATTTCAGATGATCCTGTGCACGGACCCCTTTAAGGAGGTCTCATGCCACATTAACCATTCTAATTTGATATAATGAGTTTATCTCCTAGTGCACCGTAGGTTCTCCCAGGTACCCTCCAACCTGGGGCATTTACCTCTTCTTTCCTTGTGAACCACGTCATTTTTGGCTGGATACTTATCACACTTTTTTGCTATAGTTATTATTGCTCCAGCACCCTCTTCTGGGCGCTAGTAGCTTTGATTCTAACGGCCAGCTCTTGAGTTGGCTCTGTGCTCCATGCACCACCATGCTGAAAACAGGAGAGATAAAGACACTCTCCTTACACAGCTAGCCGCATAATGTCCTCTTTAGCCACACAAGAAACAAACATTTGTAAATAGCCCTTGTTATTTTTTTCAGCATAATTAAATTAATTCTGCTAAGCTAGTTTGCACAGGGTATTAGTCAAAGAGCAACTAAATTGGATAATATGCAGATCGCCAGCTTCTAATAAGGCCCAAAAGATATAACATATGGAGCAATCGCCCCACATGACTCTTTTTAATATAATAAATAAATGTAGAACTTATCTACAGACTACTAAAAAACCTCCTTCTCTCAATCTTTCGCTCAACTCTTATCTCAGTACTCTAAGTTAAATCCATCCTCTTCTCAGTAACCTCCTATATATTCCCTTTTAGGCGGTTTTGTCTATTTCAAGGCTTTGGCGGAATTCCCTTAATTTGCCAAACTATCAATGCTTCGATCAATTTGCTTTATATCAATATAACTTTTCCGCTCAGTCTTGAGAATCGCCTTAAACTAATTTCCAATCTTCTTAGATGTATACCCTTTTATTCATTCATATCAACTTCTTGATATTACCCCCCCCCCATTTGACTGGATGATATTCTCCTATTGTTTATTGCTTAAAGGAACATTTCATGAACTTAGTTGATAATCTGACCAAACTGCGGGTTCCTTAATGGTGTAAGCATTGATACCAGGCTTATTGATTATAACAAACAGCCCAGTCCAGATGTTAGGGAGCTTGTTCTTCCGCCCAAATCCATGTTGGCCGTGGAACAAGACGTAAAATCCTAAAAGAACTGCAGGAATCAACTACATCTCTTCTTGTCAGCTGCTTGATCCCAAATCTTCTTTACAAAATTGTAGAATATGCTTCCATTTGTAGTTTAATTAGCATCAACGTTAGATTTGTCAAATAATGCAACAGTTCCACGCCATCAGTATCATATACACACAAGTAAAGCAGTGCATGTAGAGCATGATGTCTAACATAGAGCAGTTGGAAATGACTATTGCCAGTGGATAAATGGTAGCTGATATTATATGTAAACACAGTTTTAGGTAGGCGGGTACTCATTTCATTTGGTCAACCCTACATAAGGTATGTAGTTTGTTCAATTATGTTCCGTTGACCCGTTCTACCTTTCCATTAGATTCAGGGTGTTAGGGTGTAGTCAAGACTCCATAGATTGCCATCAACTTGTTAAACTTGAACAAGATTTTGAGGTAAAATTGGATCTATTGTCCGTTAAGATGAACTGCGTATAGTCATGTCACTGTAAAAACACTCCATAAAAAACTTAGCGGTGATTATCGCCCCAATCATCTATCGTCCTGGCTTCCACCCACCTCGTCAAATGATCAAATGCTACTATTATGCTCTTAGATTGGTTCATGACATTTGGCAAAGGCCCCACCACATCAGAGAAATGGTATGCCAGGCAAACTGAGGCTTAACCAGCTGGTAAGTGGTCTTCTTATGGAACGTTTTCTCCACTTGGCACTAATAACAACAGCTTACCGTTTCCAGAATATCATAATGAATGCAATTCTCAGTAGTAGCGGGGTCACAAAAACTCCAACATTTCTGCAACCCATCGTGTCCTACCGCCTTATCTGAATCCATATTAATCGTGGGTCTAGTGGAAGGTTTAAGGAAACTAAGCGTCAAGTCCCCAATCCGCTTATACAGTTCCGCATCACATAGGAAGGTATCTGGCTAAGACAGTGTAGCACTTTGATCACATGTGGCAGCTCATCATGGTATTTGTCCGCCAACATCATCTCATACTTAATGTCAGCTAGATCTGCCATAATAGCGACCGTTGATAGCTGTGAAAGACAATCCACATTTTGATGTTTCACTCCCAGCTAGTGTACAATCTCAAAATCATACACTTAGAGCTTCAAAGCCTATTGCATGTTCCGAAAACAGGTTCACAGAGATTTTGCAGCCAGCATAAGGAGGCATGATCCATTAACACTTAAATTTCACCTGGTGGAGGTATACTCAAGAATGTTTATATGCATAAATTACCGCTAAGCACTCCCACTCAGTCATGGTGTAATTCTGTTCATGACAGTTAGGCTTTGGCTACAAAACGCAACAGGATGCTCCACTCCGTCATCATCCTTCTGAGATAATACTGCCCCTAAAGCGGAAAGTGATGCATTTTTTCTGTACTATAAATTTTTTGCTGAATTTAGGCTATTGCAAAATGGGAGCGCTCGCCAAAGTAGTTCATAAGACATCAAAGCGTTTTGGCATCATTCTCTCTAGTCAAAAGTGGCATTTTCCTTTAACAACACAAAGAGAGGTGCTCCAATACACCTGATTTAGAAATGAAATGCCAGTAGTAACCGACCAACCCCAAAACACTTTATATCTCATTTATTACCTGACCAGTTCAACTTGCTTATAGCTTCCACCTTTACCAACGCAGTTTGAGCCTTTTGAGTCAACTATGAACCCAAGGTATTCCTGTTGCTCTTTATAAAAGTGACACTTTTGAGTCTTGATCTTAATATTAGCATCAGCCATTTACTATAACTTTTTCTGGGTGGTCGAGATGCTCTGTGAACATTTTTGAGAAAATATTGATATCATTGAGGTAAACTAAAATGCAGGACAACTCCAGATTGCACAAGATTATATCCATAGCACGCTGGAACGTAGCTGGGGCGTTTCACAAGCCCTGTGGCATACCTGTTGGCTGAAATAGCCCCTTTGAAGTGATTATAACGCATTTATCACGTTCCACGGCTGGCACATTGATCTGCCAGTATCCCAATATCAAACAATGGAAAAAAATAATTAGCCTCACCAAGTCGATATTATGTATCATCAATTCATGGAAGGGGGTAGGAATCTTTATTCATACACTATTGAGCTTCCAATAGTTAATGAACACACGGTTTGTGCCATCTTTTTTCTTAATAATAACAACTGGTAATGCCCATGGTCTCTTAGATGGCTCTAACATTTCTTGTTCAGCTAATTTATCTACCTCACTGGATACAACCTCTTCTATCACCTTTGAGCACTAAATTGACCATTATCGAATGGGAGGGTGATCTCTTGTATCTACCTGATGCTCCACCCTACAGGCACACCCCAAATTGTAGTCATCAAAGGTAATAATACCTTGTTATTTTCAAATAAAGTTATTACCTTGTTTTTCTATTCCATAGACAATCTGGTTAGAGCTTCTTGTGGAGCTACTGCCATTATGCCAGATTGATGGATTTGTCTGTAGGTCAAGGTCCTCCCATGATCTGAAGTCATGAACACTTTGAACCTCATAAATAGGGGCCAAATGTAGATAAGCCAACACTTGTACATTTGGATTATTATTGAATCCTACTGTAGGTTCACTGGCAATACTTTCACTTCACCAATTCCTGGTAACAGATGCCCCGGAGCCA
Organism: Massospora cicadina; assembly: GCA_022478985.1. NCBI lineage: Eukaryota > Fungi > Entomophthoromycota > Entomophthoromycetes > Entomophthorales > Entomophthoraceae > Massospora > Massospora cicadina. Next base: position 25,106 of record JAKSZP010013834.1, read on the forward strand.
CATGGGGTTCAAGCTGCAATTGCTGGTAGTGAACCATAATTTACAACATATAGATCTTCAGGGACAACTATTTTGAGCTTGGTCTAAAATGCACTGATACCCTGAAGGTATGTACAAAGTGCTCATGGCTCATAGCGAATTACCTTTATACTTAAAGGTCTTTGTTGGAGAGGGCTCAGGTCCTCCGCACCATTCACCAATATTGGACAAGAACCACCCTATCACTTTATGCCAAATTGATCTTTATGGACCAGAACAGATCCGTTGGGATTACGCTAGAGGTAAAGTAAAGGGGAATCTGCTGCCCTAAAATATAAATGGTTTATTCTGCCATATCAACCATGGCTCCAACTCGCCTCATGAATGCAGCAACAATCAACATATCTTAGTTTATTTTTTTGGCAGAACACTGCTGGGGTGGAAGCCCTAACTGAACTAAATCACAAAGGTAATGCACTTTAAGCTCCTTTGGACACATTGCTCTATGATCCCGCGGTCCCATACACTACTCTGTGATTCAGAACAGGCTTCAGTAGTCGCTTACCCACGAGTTTCGTGGAAATTATATTAACTGGGGAACCAAAATCTATAATTTCTCGGATTTTTGTGTTCTGAATAAAAATATCACAGTAGATACACTCCAAATAAGAAGAACCATTGTTGTTATTATGTGAACGTCCAAGGGCTTTTTGTTAATTGGAAAGAGGATTTACACATAATGATATAATGAATACTCCTGAGCGATATTTCTACTGGAATGGCTGCTTTAATCCCCACTAGGGAGGCGACGTCCATTGGGGTCCCGCATACTTATGCCATTTTGTTCCAGGATCTGCCATGCATATGGCTTCTACACATCACGGCGGAACTCAGAGCCTGAAGGGGAATAATTGCTCTCTTTAATGACGGCTGAAGTATCAGCTGAAAGTTGTTTGTATAATAAGTCATTTGGCTGAGTTCCAAGCCCAACACAAAGAGACTCTTAAAAATCGTTAGGGACAATTAAATTCGCATTATTGGTGGTAAACCATCCTATCTTTGCTCCGCTCAAGGTTTTCTTTAATGACCATACCATATGGCTCCATATACACCTTCTGGCTGCCTGAAAAATAAGCCGCATTATGCACGTTTAGTACGCATGAGAAGCAAGAATTTATAAATGGCTCTCGTCTATAATTTCTGCCGGAAAGTCTGAATTAGAGTTAATCAAAGGAGTGTATTAGGCTGATATGGGGTGGCTGAGCGTAAGGAGAACGGAAAGGATCCACTGACAAATAAGGTGGATGAATAATCCCCAAAGGCTTATAATTGGATCATTGCTGTCCATGTCCCAAAGAGTATGCCTCAGTGATATCAGGAGCCTTCTGCGCACATTGGGAGCACTGAATGTGGTATAGAGATGGCGCAAAGTGTCTACAATTCAAATCAGCCCAGAGTCTTCATCCAGCAAATGAGACATAGCATTATGCAAATCATGGTATGTTTTGACTGCCATAGTCATAGCTAAGCCTATGTCCTCAGTGGTTAATCTATTGGCTCCCACTAACACATGCGCTTCCGCAATGAATTGCTTAGTGAACTCCACCAGGGACTCATTCTTGTGAAACTGAATGGTCAGAAAGTCGGCCTTGCGCTGCACCGACTTAGCTGTGCTCCCAAAAGAGAGAGCATGGTCTCCTTTACCTCTTGATATGATATGAGACTATTCTGAAATTAACAGGTAACCTGGTTGGCACTGTCAACGTCCAAAGCAGAAAGCAACAGTTTCACTTTCTTCCAATCTGGGGCCCCTTTTACAGCAATAAATTATATAAAATACCCATGCAGAATTATATCATGACTGAAGGGCGGTAACTTCTCAATCTAAATAAAAACACCTTAATTAAGTGCTCCTCCGCAAGAAATAGCCAAAATAGATTCTAAGTGACTGGGGATAAAATTCCTTGTGGACTAGCATAAGATCGCAAGATGGATGCAAATATTTTAAGGTAGACAGGGAAGAATTGGGGTTGCGAGTGGGGGAACTGCTGTGACCCCCAAGGGGTAAATACTGGTTGATCCATAGTATTCTTCTACTGACTCGCCGCTGACTGCACCTTTCACCCTGTCCAATAATGTTCATTAAAATGTTTATCAATTATTCACTGTGCTTTAACCAAACAGCACGGACAACTTCCATCTTGCATCTCCTGTTGAAGCTCTTCATACTGATTTTGCAATTTATGGCAGAATTCTCACTCAGAGTCCAGTTTTAGCACCATCGCTTTAAACTGTGAGATAACGTCCTCCACTGTGCTTTGCATTCTTGCGTGCTGCCGCCTTGTGTCACTTGTTAGTCAGTTTGTGTCATCTACTTGATTATTAAGGGTGGCTTACTACAACAACAGCTTCTCATTGGCCCGTCAAAGGGTAATCAAGTGCACTTGCATATCTACATACTCTACTATCTTGATTAAAATAAGGGTAATTGCTCAGCTCCACTCCGCCTGAATAACACATTTTCAACTGTGCAACCTGACTCAGCAACTGGTGATATTCTGTGGGCGCAAAAAAGCTGGTGTTATGGTCAACTATCCGCAGGGTACTCCGCTTGATGCAAAGTTGACTAAACTCAGCTGCCATAGAGTCAACGTGACTTGTTATCCATCGCTCTGTCATGGTAACCCTATCTCTAAACTAGACCATCGCTGCTTCTATTTCTTCGGCCCATTCCACCAGTTCCATCATAAATTGCTCAGTGTTGCTTCCAAATGTGGTGACATCCCAAATCCATTCCTCTGATAGTCCACGCTGATCTAACAGCTCCCCTATCACTTAAGGCAACTCCTGATTTAACTGTGGAACTAAAACGTCCAAACGATGGCAGACGTCCACAACATGGTGGTCCACCTGCACAAATACCCCCTTAACCTTCAAAAAAAGAGTGATCAAGGTGGTCAAGGAGAAGCAAGTATAATTCTGCTGCACTTGAACAAATTGCATGACGTTCTAATCTCAAAGTTGTGGTTAGCCAGCACATGAAGTAGCTGGCGGATAGACAGCTTCACATATGAAACCAAATATTCTTCAGTTTCATGGATAATAAGCTGATGAAACAACACCGTGGTTGTCACATCAAGATAGGACATATGCAAAGCATAATGGGTTTCTTGGTCCCTTTAATTGTAAACTAAGCTTAGAGCATGCTACCCAGCCTCATCTTTGTAAAGTTGGTACCCCTGTAAAAGTCATTCTATAGTGCCCCACAGCTGCTGGGGGTCACATTCATAGAGCGAACTTATTGATCCGCCTAAACTTAGGACAAGTTCCTAACTGCAAATTGAGCATAGCATCTTCATCACCTGGCTCCATCACCATTGAATTTGCCAGTTAAACATTTGATGCTTCCCTAGCTTCCTTGGCTTATTGAGTGAAAAATCCAATCAGGTTTTGGCATAATAAGTGTGGGCTCTCCATGTTGCCCTAGTTCTGATAAGCTACATTTGACCAGTGGTCCCCTGTTTTTAGAAACACTGTTAATTTTTGGTATAATTGGTTTGATTCTGCCGAGCTAGTTTGTACAGGGTATTGCCACTGAGCAACCAAATTGGATAATATGCAGATCGCCAACTTCTAATAAAGGCCCAAAAGATATAATATATGGAGTATTTGCCCAACTAGACACTTTTTATTATAATAAATAAACGCAAAAACTTATCTGAAAACTACTAAAAACATCCTTCTCTCAATCTTCCGCTCAACGTGTATCTTTTGATTTTTAGTTGAATCCATCATCTGCTTAGTAAGATCTTACTTGTTTCCCTTTTAGGAGTTTTCATCTATATCAAGTTTATGGAAGATTTCCCTCAATTTACCAATCTTTTGGTACTTCAATAAATTCACTTCATATTAATATAACTTTTCAATTAATCTAAATGCTTTCCTTGACTCTAATTTCCAATACGCCAAATTGTATACTTTTCGTCCAGTCATATCAACTTCTTGACAGCCCTCATCTCAGTATCCCATCCCAAAGGTCTGGGTCAGAAATTAAAATGATGTATTATAATTTGACCATGGACGAGTACGTTGGGAATAATGGTAATGGAAATAAAATTCACCAGAGCAGTAAGTGGACGAGGATTAACTAACAGATTACCCCCATGTTGTTGGTTTCTTTTTCCTGATGGAATCCAGTAGCAGTTGCAGGGGAAAATGCTCCACATTGGGAGCACTAAAGGTGATAGAAAGACTTTGTAAACAATTGACAATTTTTAATAGCTCCACGTCATCTTAAAGAATGTAGCTCATAGCATTATATAGTTCCTGATATGTCTTAACTGCCACAGTCATTGCTATGCCCACTTTTCATTAGTTAAGATACTCCTCCCAGTGCCTCTTTTACCGCTCAAAGTCACTTTTGAGCGATTTTAAATTCAAAGTTTTATTTATCCACAGCCGTCTGCCCAAGCCTATTCTTTGATGTCCTTGGCTCCGCCGCCTGCCACCCCAGTGTGGGGCAGCGGTGCACCCCCGCCTAGCATTTCCCCCCATGGGCAAGTGCATTCAGATGGGCTCAAACAGCCTGCCCACTGCTTCCAGCCATAATGTCCCCCAACAGGACTTAGCGCTCCACCTGGCGTGCGTCCACCCTTCTCACCCCCATCCTCTCGCCCTCCCTCGCTCCGCCATTCGCTATTGCCTCAGAGTGGACTATGGGCGTTTGTTCCCATATGCTGATAAGGCAATTAAAGACCTAGCCACTGCGGCCTTTGCACTGGCTGGCTTTATAGACTCCCTCCCTTTTAAGGGCTACTTTGACGTTGGGTTCCAATATGAGAAGGATGCTGAAGCGGCAGCACAAACTCCTCTAATTTATAAAAAAACCCCATTCCCACAACCCGTACTCGCCTCCCTTCAGACACCACGCTGGTGGTATCCTTTGCAAATCTCACATCCCACCTTCCATCCCAGGTTTTGTATGACCAGTTGGTCGCGGGGCTTATGGCTTATGGCACTCAGCCCAACCTCATCTTTGCCATTCCATCTGGTGGGGAGTGCCTTGCTGCTCCTCATGCAACAGCCACCATCATCCCACACCACCCTGCCATAGCCCAACAAATCCCACCCCGCGCTAGTGTGGCTGCAGCTCCTGATCATTTCTGGGGCTCAGGTCAATAATGGTAGGTAAATTTATTCCATCTGCTTTGGCATCGACCATGCAAAAAGAGCGTGCCCTCAGGTCAATTCCGCTGCTGCGGCTTCTGAGCCCCCCTCTGGAGGTTCAGTATGGGGCGCTTTTCTGCCCCCTCCCACCCTACAATCTCATTCAGTGGGCCTGCATGGAAAATCAGCCCCCCCAAAACCTCCATCCTCACTCTCCCACCTAAATCCACCCCAGCCAATCAGAGCAATGCTTGGACCACCTCTGGCACCCTAGCAGCCGCCCATTCGCCCAATCCCACCCACCCAAAATTAAATGCCACTATTCCAGTGAACCAAAATCCATGGGATCTATTGGCTGAGACTGATGAATCAGGTAATGTCCTCATTAGTAAGCATACAGGTCAACCTCTCTGCCAATTCAATTATGGTCAGGCAGAATTTTTCTTCCTGACTTCGATGAAACCCCTACCCCTCGCCATTTCGCTCCTCTGCCCAATACAGCCCCCTTCCAAAGTGACCACCAGCTCGCCTTAGCTGCGGTGGCCTCTCCTTAGTGCCTGAAACTATGCACCGCGGTGGCCCAGTCAGTGGCTCAGTTCTAGCATGGCCTGCCCACCCTCTTCTTCCCCCCCTGACTTCCCTGAATCTGCCTGCAGTGACATCTTGAAACTATTTGATGATGCTAAAGTTGCTGTCATGAATGTTGCAACGGTTGTTTCATTCAACCCCTCAGCCAAAATCACCCGCCACAGTATCTCCCTTTTCACCCAACTTCCTGAGGCCTGAAAAGAAGCTGAAATTCTCCTCGCAGCTTTTGTTGAATCACTTTCCCATCATTATCTTGATGAGGAAGTGGAAAACTCTTACTACGTTGACCTCCACCCCCACTATGTGGATGCCCCAACGCCCTGGCTCTCTGATCTAGTACAGTACTGTAACCAACATCCCATGATTGGGGCGGGTCTTTCTGAAAACCAACCCCCCGACCCCTCCTCACCCTCTGCCATGGTGGGTTAGCGGTTTTCGCTTCCCACTTGGTTAGTAGTTTTAATTTTGTCATTTTGGGTGTTGTGATTCAGTACTGTCCATCCCCTGGTCGGCGTACCTCAAATAAATCTTGGCAGTAACAAGATACTCCTCCCACCAACACATGAGCCTCAGCTGCGAACTTCTATGTGAGCTCCACCAAGGACTTATTCTTTTAAAACTGTATTGTCAAAAACTCCACCTTGCACTATGAAATTTTCGCCACACCCCAAACAGATAAATCATGGTCTCTTCATCTTTATGATATGCTTCGGTATTACTCTTAAAGTAACATGTGACCTGGACAGCGGTCTTATCATCCTGAGCGGATAACAACAATTTAGCTTCCCGCAGATCAGAAGTCCCTTCATTGCAAATTTTATTTGTATAAGGTCTGGGTATGTATCAGTCACAGTTAAATGGGGACAGCTTGTCAATGCAGACCTCTCCCTCTCTGATAAACGTTATCAAATTTATGTTCTGCACAGTTTAAATTCTCTGTAGTGTCACCCAAGAGGTTGGTAAGTTGGATGGTTTGGCAACCCACCATGTGCAGTGGTGAAAAGCCTTGTCATACTGTTTCGTTATACCCTTTTTCTCTCAGAAAAAGTTTTTAAACCTGAAGAAGTGTATCCAAGGTAAGTTTTAGTTCTATGTATTGAATTGACTCAAAAAATGAGGTAGTCCCCTATTTAGGGGAACCAGTTGCACCATTGCTTGAGAATTGAAAACTACTAAGATATTGATCAATGGGCCCCCTATAGTGAGCACCGCTGTTACCTTTTAGCATATTTATTTAATCTGGGGAGTTTGTTGCACAGGCAAAACCCCACTGAGCAATATACTAGTGAAATGATGATCAAAGATCCTAAGTTAGTAATATCAAAGTGTTTATATAAGGAGCTTTTGCACCAATGGTACTTTTTCATATAATAAACTAATGGCTCTTACATTAACCCTTCCTTCTCTTTACTTCTCAAAATCCTCCCTCTTCTCATACTCACGCTCAAATCTTAAAACTCAGTATTCCTAGTTGATATCAACCCTTCTTTTTGGTAAATTATTTATTTTCTACATTTTAGGAGTTTTGTTCTATCATTGAGGCTTTGGCGGAATTCCCTTGATTCTCCAAACTTATTTACCTTGATCAATCTACTCCAAATCAACACAATCTACCGCTCAAATCTCGAAGCACACTTAGACTCATAAATATAATCTGGCAGATATGTTAATCATCACCCAGTCATAACAATTTCTCAACTGTTATGCTCTTTATTCTAAATCTACAGTTAATAAATTTTTTATATAAGTCCCTTCGCCTTTCACAACAAGAAGGATCTCTAGTTGTTAGGATTTAAATGAGACTTGGCAACCCTGATCAAAATAAATAAAATACTTGCAAAAACCTTATTTATGAAGTAAATATTGATTTTTAATATTCGTGGGAACAGACCATCTAGCTTCTCAAAAATAGCTCTACAGGATGACTCTCACTGCAGGGGGCATAGAAAATCGTTTAGTGAAACACACATTAAAGTAATTGCACCATGAAAGACAATTTGTAGATTGTGTATCTACCCGGTGCACAAAAGAAGATGTGAAATGATGACCAAATGGGAAGTCCAACCATGAGCACATTTGAAAGAGTACAATTTAATCTATCAGAGATCCCAGAATCTTTTGATGTCTAACGTGGATTTCAAGGACGTGGTCAGAGACTTAATTTATAGGATCATAAGCCCTTTAAAAAAAGCCAACCGCTAAAGGAGATTCACAATAAACAGGACTCTTTTATATATAAAAATCTAATTTTCTCAGAGATATAATTTAAAAATTCAAATCGTTTAATACATCATGCGATTCATACATCCAACAAAGTACCATATTGTGCACCTATTATGATTTATAATAAGGAACTCCATAATCACATATACACCCAGGGACTTTAGAAGTATTTATGATCAGGTATATAATTTAGCGCTACAAAGTAAGGAGGATGTACGCCAACAAATTGGAGCAAGTTGTTACTAATTAATTCAAATTCATAATTAAATGGAAACCATTGATTCTAAGTTAAGTATTGAAGAAAGCTATGGAACTCTTCAAAAAGAACATTGCAGAATATGATGAAATAACTCAGGGATACTTGAGGGTTTTACCCGCGGACTTTGACAGCAAGACGTTTGAGCCCTTGTTGAAAATGGCGGCCCATGTTTCTACTAGCCATTATAACAAGGACAAGCCTTTAAAGCTCAACAAGTCTATACTAAAGCTCACTCTATTATAAATTTGATGACCTTTGAAGCCCACTGAACCTCAGAGGTGCAGTCATTAACTTAGAACCTTAAAAATTAAGTATCCTGTGCTGAGAAGGATCTGTATCTTGTGCAATTCAGGTGGCTACCCAATAAATTGACAACTGAATCAAAAAGATTGGAAAATGATATAAGAAGCAAATAACCAGGCTGAGATGACAATAACCAGATCTATTTTCACCTCAATGAAGCTGAGCAACGAGGGAATACTCCTCAAAGAGATTAAAAATCGAAGAATGGACAAGCCTCCTCAAAGAACTGAAAATAGGAGATGAAAGAAGACATAAATTGGAAATTTGAAGCATTAACTGACAATACAAACACTTACAGATTTTCTGATCTACCACTTACAAAAAAATAATGATTTGCACATCATTTTAGGTCTAGAATGATAAAGTTGTTCTTTAAAGGTGCCTTACATCTCTCAATGTCACACCAAGGCTTGCCATTGAAGTAATGGAGCAGTAGTCTAAATAACTACAAGATCAAAGTCATCAACTCCCTGTAAAAGGTAACCAGAGAGATAAATGTACTGATATCACTGAATCAGAAGCTTCCAGGATACATGTTGTCACAATATTGGAGGTCAATATTTCAAAAGTACCTTTAAGGACTAGTTTACATCCTGTAAATAAAGTAATGCGTCCTTCATCTACATCCTGAAGCTGCGATGGAAGGTACAACTGATTATAAAAAGGGTAAATATATTTTGGCTTTTCTAAGTTATATGGTGTTTGAGTTTATGGTACCTCACATGGAAAGCCTATATACTTGAGGCAAAGTGAAAAAAGCGCTCATAATGAAGTCTGGCTCCAAGAAAATCTTGAGAATGAAGAAACAGAGCTTCACAAAGATTTCACAATGCCAAACCTAAACCTTAGCACTTTTTGGATCTCTTCTATATTGAGGCTCAAACTCTGATGACTTTAAAAATTCTCACACTAGAAGATGCCGTAGCTGCCATTGTAGCAGGTTTACTTAATAGTCCCGACTTAGCCATGCACAACAATTCAGTCTAATGAAGCTAAAAACTCCGCCCTAGACATCAAGGAAGTTCTGCTTTATTTAGTTGATATACATAAACCAGATACCACCGAAAGTCTTCTATATAACATATGTTGTATACTGTGGATTAAAATAAATTCAAGAAGGTGAAGAAGCTCAAGTACAACTATTGCAAGAAAAATCTCAAAACAAAAGATGAGTGCTTTAAGAAGAACCCTGCACTTGCCATGCATGGAAAAGAGCTGCCAGCTTAGGGTCAGGTAATTTAGTTCAGCCATCTAAAGATCTGCGATTAATATTACTATTCTCTCACCTCACGTAAATTAAAAACTATTTTAGTGAAAACACTGAAGGGGGCTATGAATATATTGTTTATTACATTTTTAGGTACACCCACTGAGATTGTCAACTCATATTACTTAAATAAAAAGGTATAGATTACGCTCAAGTACCAGAGGATACCTCCCTCAGCCAAATCATCAGGTGTTCAATAATAATTGATACAGCTAATGTTGCTGACAAGTACCTTTCTCTATTGATCTGACCCATCTCAAGAAAATATAGTCTAGTGAAAAATTAAAAAGAAATATCCAGATACTGTAAGAAAGCTTATTGCAACGTTTCATATTACAGATGTTAAAGCCCTATTTTAAAATTTGGAAGAACAATAAACAAATGTATAAAAGTGACCTAGAAGGTCTGAGTAAAGAATATCCTAGGTAATAGGTCAATGATTAATGGCATATTATTCTGGATCATAAAAGAAGATCAAACTTGCCCCAGACCTCAATTAAAGCCGGGAGTATTGCAATACAGGTCTGAACGACACCATATACATGCCTACTCTTCCTTACCAATTTGAATTGGCAAATTAGACTCTCAGCTCCCAAAATTTCTCTTGTACAACGGTCAGTACATCATACTTTTTGGGACATAATTTATGATTAAATACGAAGAAGTTATCAACTTAAAGGAAAGGAGTTTGATCTCAACTTAATTATAAGGCTTATTTTGTGAAAATAATAAAGAATTTAGCAAAAAAGTAACACTCTTGCTTGGTTTGTTCCCTGTTCCCCATTTGCTTTTGTATTATTTTATTCTTAGATAATTAAAAAAAATCCCCAATTCAGCAGATGCATAAGATGGCTTACCAATATATGCTACTAAGGGGGGAAATAAACTAGGAGAACAAAGAGTGGTTTCTACCAATATAACACTATAGAAACTTTTCTTTCTCGTTGCAAATACTTTTGCAACCTATTCAATTCAATACTGAATCTAGTTTGATAATCTCACAGAGGAGATTAGTCTGCGCCCATGTCAGGGAGCAGTTGGGCAAGCAAGGTAAGAGGAGCAGGTGGAAGGCCCGCGGCCTCCAACATTTGAAAACGCCCTGGAGAATCTGGCGGAATTGACAAAAATCTTAAAAAACTGGCGGTCACTTTTTCCCTGGAGATACTCACATGGCAAGCACAATGCAACCAGTACATCAACATGCCACACTCAAACCACTTTCATTGGTAGAATTCGGAGTCCGCGTGTATCTGGACATCCAAAAAACAGCCTTATGGAGGAAATTTTTCGAAGATGTACACAAAATTTTCCCAACCATGGTGTACGTTGCACCTCACTCCATATCATGCGGTTGGCTGGACCTAGGTTTTGAGAGCAAAAAAGCAGCAGACGAGGCTGCAGCGGTGCACATAGTGGTTGATCTCCCTGAAGGGCAATGGGTCATCAAAACCAAACGCACCAGATGGACAAAATCAAACCAAATTTTCCTCACGTTTGACTTTTTGCCTACTACAGTAAAATATGACATTTTGGAACAACATCTGAAAGATCGTCTTGCCATATATGGCGAAATACAATCTTTCAAAATGCAACGCTTCACGCTGATGCCACACCTGTGGACTGGCAAAGCCATTGCAGTTCTGACCCCAACTGAGGAGATCGTGAAGGACCTAACCCAGATCCTGAACTCCACTTTTATTGATATCGCAGGGCATACCACCCACCCATTCCAGGTGACCGTGGACAGCGCGCCCCCCATTTGCACCCACTGTGACGCGTTCGGCCACAAGGCACACGCATGCCCCATCAAGGAGGGTGTCACATTCCAAGAGCACCCCTCGGTGGCCATGGCCAATGGAGAGGCGCACTATGAACCAACCACAAGCACCAAGGAGGCTTTCCTGTGGGGAGCACAAGGCTGCTACCTATTGGTAAAGCCTATCTCCCCGCAAGAACGGAAGAAGGCTAAGCAGGCCCATAGGGCCGCGGCCAAGGAAATGGCCAAGGCCACCACCGCTATCCCACACTCACAATGCCAGGAGGACATGGAAACCTTTGTGGTGGAAGCAACTTGGGAATCCATCAACCAATCAGATTGGGAAGCCCATGCCGAGTGGGCCACTCAGTCTGAGGATCTGATGGGAGACTTAATCTCACCCAATCGTTGCACTTAAGCTCCAGTCAAAACTGACTTGGGACCTATACCAACTGAAAAAATTTTTTTGACCCGCTCAATGGTGCACCAAACTCATCCGCACCGCAAAAAATTCATCTGACGTCAGGAAAACAAAAAGTTAAAGGCCAAAGCCAACGCGACTCTCTCCACAAAAATCAACAAAAACTCCGATAGCGTTGCTGCTAACAACTGCGCTGCTGTGAAAGCCCATGGGGACCTAGAAGAGGCTGGTGGGCCTGGGAGCCCACCCCCTCGCACCTAAGGTGCGATGGGGGAAACCTTCACTTTAGGGACATTGAATATCGCTGGACTCAAGGCCTCCCCGTCCCAGGTTAGGAAACTGAGTTCTTTACAACACAATTTACCCATGGATATCCTGGCCATCCAGGAATCCCACTGTCCATGAGGTTCCGAGGAAGTTTGAAAACAATGCTCCTCCCATCCCTATCCTTTTGGTCAAAGCACTGTTGGGTGCTAATTTGGAAAAATAATTTTTTCAAATTTGTATCCTCAGAAACATTCCTAAATGGCTGAGTGCTCATCGTCACCAACTCGTGGGCTAATGTAGTGCACGCAATTGTCAACATCTATGCCCCAAACAGTGCACACAAGCGTCAGGAATTTTTCTCGTCGGTCAAATACCTCCCGCTACCCCCTGATTCTTTCTTAGTTGGCGACATGAACTGTTGGCTAACCTCACCAATGGACAGGTGGCCTCCATCACCCCATGCCCCACAGGGTCATGTTGAACTACGCGTTCTAAAGGCCACCCTTGGGTTAATGGATGCACTGCCGCAACATGCCCCACTGCTCAAAAACATGACGTGTCCCCACATCCACAATGGCCAATTAAGGTCCATGACCTGCATCAACCTTATTCTAACACCGGAAAAATTCCAACCCCACGTCTCCCACTTTAAAACAACTATAATGGAATTCTCCGACCACCAACTGGTCTTGATAACATACCACCTACCTGTCACAGTTGCTAAAGCCCCACATTGGTGCAAAATCAGCCCCCCCAAGCTTGCATCACCAGGATTTTCCACGTGGGTGGAAGAGGCAACTTTGGCAAAAAAGTTTGTTGCACCATTTTGTGCGGACCCCATTTCCACATGGGTAAATTTCAAAGAGGACACCATCCGCCACTCTCGCCATCTCTCCCCCAGATGCTCATGAGCCACATCAGCAGTTATCTTGTGCGCTCTGGAAGAACTGGCACACTTGGAGTCCAACATTCCGGCTACAGGATACAGCCCTGCATAGGGCTGGAAGTGGGCGGAGGCAGCTGCCCACCACAACGCACTCGAAAGGCAACACAAACATCAGGTTTGTGTTCAATACAGGGCCACACGCATCACAAAAGGTGACAAGTGCACCACATATTTCTTTAAAAATTTTTCGCACCATGCCAGAGCATGGCCTGCACAAAGGTGTGAAGACTGGATAATTCCATTGTGGACACACCAGCTGAAGTGGCAATTGAAATGCAAAAATATTACTCTTAGTTGTACCAAGCCAAACCAATTCAGCTGGCTGAAGTGGCGGAATTTCTTGACTGAGCTCATATCTGCACCATTTTCCAATACCCACAAATAATGAATTTAATTACTCTGAATGAATTATGGAAGCCATTCGCGGTGCGCCAAACCGAAAATGCCCAGGCCCAAATGGCATTCCATATGAGTTCTACAAAGAAATATTTCAAATATATATCCCCACTTCTACTTGCCTCACTTAACCAAAGCCTGTTGGAAACGCGCCTCCTACCAGGAGGACATGAGGCTTTTACTGTCACACTATTCAAGAGAGGGGATAAGTTAGACTTAGCCAACTGGCGCCCCATTTCTCTAGCAAACACAGACACAAAAATTTTAACAAAAATCATGGCTAACCGTTAAGGGACTGAAGCATCTGCCACCATCTCCCCAGAACAATTTGGTTTCATCCCCAGAAGGTCAATTTGAGATAACGTGCACTCCGTGGCTAAAGCATGTCAGTCCACAGCCTCTGGGGCACTGGTATTCTTGGACCAAGACAAGGCCTATGATAGAGTGAACTGGGAATACCTAAGGGCCTGCCTCCATCAATTCCGCCTACCCCCCCGCTTCATCAACTGGGTGATGCTGCTCATGGAATCTGCAACAATGGCAGTGCGTGGCCCAGGCTTCCTAACAGAAGTAGTCCGCCCTCAAAGGGGCTTGCGATAAGGGGACCCCCTCAGCCCACTCTTATACAACTTCAGCCTTGACCCACTACTGTGAAATGTGAATGCCTAACTCACTGGGGGTCCATGTGCCAGGCCAAACCCCAGTCAAGATGATGGCATTTGCAGATGACTGCGTGGTGGGGGTGTCTAATAATAAAGATGCATGCGCGCTTGAAGCCCTCATCCAGGAATATTACCAGGTAAGCAACGCGGCACTGAACGCCTCCAAAACTGAAATCATCCTCCTTGGTCAGTTTCAGACCTGCTGGGCCCCAGCAATTAGTCCCCTACCCGGCCCATCTGCTCGCCCACGTCCACGCCTTACTAACTCAACACACACCGCTCCATTGGTGCTCCCCTTCGTGCCACATCCTACCATAGGACCTGTGTGCCATCTGGGCGTGTGGATGGAGGCAGGCGGATACGCATCAGCAGTAATGGAGTGCCATATACTGGACAACGTGACGAAGCGAATCGCCTCTCTCAGAGCCCACCCTACTACCCTTACTGGCAGGGTTGTTCTTGCCAACTCTATGCTCTTATCCAAAGTCTGGTTCAGAGCCCATGCCATCCCCTTCTCCCCAAGATTCTTTAAATCCCTGTATGCCTTGCTGCAAGGATGGCTTTGGTCAAGCCGCCCTCCACCAGTATGGCTAGAGGTCATGTTTGGCCCTCATCATCAAGGTGGCATGGGCCTGCTTGACTTCAAAGCCCATGCTGCCAAGATCCTGGGCACCTGGATCGCGGCCGTCACCGCTCCTACACTCCCATCCCAACACTGGTCCCGCACAGCCCGCTCCAACTTCTCCCAAGCCTTGGGCCTCAACAATCCATCAAACCCCCACTCCCCGATGAAATACCTCGCATCACACACATTGGCCACAGGTCCTCACGGGACTAAAACCCACTACAAACGAATCCTCCTCTCCATGCGGAGCTCAGAGTGGAGAATTCGTATTAGTGGACATACAACCCAAAGAGTCTGCCCCTCTCCTCAGTTCACACAAGAGGTACAAGGGCTACCCATCCATGATGGCGTGATCCCCATTCAGCCCCATTTTCTATCCAGGGTGGACTACCTGGACATGATGGACATCCCTATTCCATTGAGACCCAAACAATCTGGAAATATGTACATCACCCTCTGTTGCAGCCTCAAGTCTGCTCCCCTTTTGGGGCTGCAGGGGCGG
>JAKSZP010013835.1:0-40345 GCA_022478985.1 Massospora cicadina
CAAGTCCCAAACACTCCCTATACTCCTTAGAAGAGGGGCTCATTTACTTCCATTCCCATATGTGGGTTTCCCCCTCCTACCGCCCAAAAGTATTCTGTGCACACCATGATCCCCCCACAGTTAGACATCCCAGTAAAAAGAAATGCATTGATCTGATCAAGTGAACCTTCAATTGGGCAGGACTGATCAAAGAGGTCCCAGCTTGGATCGCCGATTGTGTTACTTGCGTTAGGGCCAAGTCAGATCACTCCAGTAAGAATGGCCTCCTACACCCTTTACAGCAGGTGGAATGTCCGTGGACCTCGGTGTCTGTAGATTTTATCATCAATCTCCCCCTGTTCTAATGGGTTCACAGCGGTGATGGTAGTGGTGGATTGATTTACAAAATTTTCCCTTTTTATCCCTTGCACTTCTGCAATTACATCAGAAGAAACTGCCCATCTTTTTATATGACATGTGTTTTCGATGTTCAGTCTTCCCCAGGAAATCATTAGTGACTGGGGCACTCAGTTTACTGCACGCTTTTGGAGTGAACTCCTATTAATCCTGAAGGTGATGCCCTGTCAATCCATGGCATATCACCCCCAGTCCGACGGTCAGACTGAGCAGGTTAATCAAGTCCTTGAACAGTACCTGCGTTGCTATGCCACAGCAGCACAGGATACTTGGTCCAGTGCCTTGCCTCTCGCTCAATTTGCATATGATAATGGGATCCACGCATCCACGGGGTTTTCACCATATGAAGCAATGTTGGGCTATAACCCATCATTTTCAGTCAAGGCATGTTTGCTACATGAGGTTCGAGCGGCCATGGATCATGCTACCCATATTTGATCAACTCAAGCCTTAGTGTGGGAACACCTCCCCAAAGCCATTGATGACTATAAGCGATTTGTGGACCGTAAGCGCCTTCCAGGTCATGACTTTATGGTGGGTTCCTACATCATGCTTGATACCCGTCATTTGTGAATTCAAACCCCTTCCCACAAGTTCGCCAGTAAGCATTCAGGTCCTCACTTAGTGGAGGAAGTATTGGGTAATGGGGCGTTCCGCCTGAAGCTTCCCACGCATTGGAAGCAGCACCCAGTCTTCCATGTTTCTCAATTGTTGCCCTTCAAGGGTGTAATTCCCATGGACCCATAACTGATCATTGTCAATAATGAGGAAGAAGATGAGGTAGAGGCTATCTTGGCATCTCGCAAGTTATGACGTTGGTCCAATATCTCATGGCCTGGAAAGGATACCTGGCCTACGAAATTAGTTGGGTCAAGGTGCACAATTGCGCGAATTGCATGACCCTGGTCAAAGCCTTCCACGCATCCCACCCTGAGGCCCCCTCACCCTCCTCAGAAAGTCGCGACAATTATGGCTATCATGCTACCCAAAGCACACAAGAATGTGGCTCTTGTGCAATTTTCCGGTGGGGGTGCCATTCCTTTGGAAAAAGGTAAGGGTAATGTAAGTCTCAGGGAACGTCCTTTGGCTCTTGATCAGGTCATCTTCCCATTCCCAAATAAAAAGACACTGAAGAGGATGGTGGTACCTCTCATCACTCAGGGCGACCTCGCTCACGTAGTAGATGAGCAATGGGTAACAGCTCATCCGCTTCAGATCCCACCCCCAATACCCACACTTACCCTGGCAGAACTGTTGTGGGGAATTAGTGAAATATGTGCCAAGGTTACCAAATTGAAATTGGCCAGATCTAATTCGGCCAGCAATCTGGCTGATGCCCAAAATTTGAATGGCTGTAAAAGCATGAAGAATGCGATATCAGCCAGATCTCCTGACAGTTCCAATTCAATCTCCAAACCAGTTGAATAAATATTGGGTGCTATCAATGGGGGTTCATAGCCCTTGGATAGTAATTTGGGCGTTGCGCCCAATGTGCTGCTGTTGACTGGATGAATGGTTAAATGATCAAGCGCGGGTGGGTTGGCTGTCCCAAACCCATTCCCAACCAAATAAACTTGTCCCTATAAGGGATGGCCTTGGGGGAGTCCCATCACCCATTGGGCCAAACACCATCATGCTGATTGTCAGAAATGTAGTTGAGCCCTGGTTTGGACGTTTGAGGTTGAACCAACAGAGACTCAGCCCACCGCCAAATTTTGCAATGTCAGTTCCTAAAGAATAAACCCCCCCATTCCCAAACAATTCGCCGGTTAGGTCGAATTTGTGGGTCCTGACCCCATCCTGTCACTACCCAATTGACCATTATTTAATCAGTTGCATGGCACTGAGAAAATTGTTGGTTGATTTTCTTACTTTACTTTCCAAATAAATTTTTGCCAAAAAATCAGATTTTTTTATTTTCCCATTCCAACCATATCCCAGATGGCTTTTTCCTGGTATCCTGTCACCACGCACTCTGGGTGGACTTTGCCAATTCTTTTGGTCACCATGGCTCCCTCTATCGCCAATTGGGCCCAGCGAGTGCAACACTTTTGGCTTTAAGACCCCGCTTTTATAAACTTCTGACAACAATACACGGGGATCTTATGGCCCTATGTACAATAATGGAGAGAGAGAATCCATCTCCCTATCATCCTCAATGAGTTGGCCTACCAAGCCCAGAATCTCACTGAAACTATCCCAGTAATCCCACCTCCTGCAGTTAAAACCATTGAGTTGGGAATGGGTTCAGTGTGGTTTGCCATCGTGATACTCCTTACCCTGTTGTTACACTACCACTTCGTGGTATCACATTTCCTGGCTCCATATCAAGTCGTATGGTCAGCAATGCCTCTGGCATTCTGGCTTGATTTTTGGGTGTTCACACATCCTGAATGGCAGGCTGGTCTAAACTTCTTCTTCCGTTTCCATGACAAGGATCATCTTGATTTAAGTTTCGTCATACTTCTGACAAAATACATCTTCTGTGAAATTTTGGCATTGATTTTAGTAAATGACGCACCCCTAATTGGTATGTAGGCAGGCCTCTCTCAATAGCATTAGGTGCTCCCATTTGGGCGGTCCATGTGCAAGTGCTATCATGCCAATTATTAGGAATGACATAAAAATTTTGCCATAGGACTGGAAATTGATTATTATTTACTGATGTATTTTTTTCATGGGAATTTTAGACATTATCTTAGGGTTGATCCCCGGATGATTTCTTACGCTGAACAGTTGATATTGTTCCTAATTAGTTGTGTCAAAATGCTGAGTTTTGTTGCATAAATAATTAGCCTTAATGTGCAAAGATATTCAGTCTGAGCCTTTTATAAGTAATTGAATATAATTGACGTTGTGATAATCAGCTTGAGCTATATAATAGCAATTGGCTTTTAGTCTTTAACTAGAGTATTAGCTTGAGTTTTGGGAGGATAATCGGCCTGATCTGTTGGCTGTAAAAGGGTTTATTCCACATGTCAACCACCAGAATCTGACATTTCCCCCACTTGACTTGAACATAAGCCCTAAGGTTCCCTATTAACCTTTATTGATCTTTGTCTATTGTTATTTTTGGCCCAAATTGCCAATAGACTAGGCCAAGTGAATAGCCATAACTTTGGCCCCAAATGCCAATGGATCTGGAGTCTGATCCTCTCCCCATCCTTAAATGCAAATAAAGTATTGATTTACCTAGAAAAATATATATTATGTTTTTTCCTTTTTATTTTTTTATTAATTTTATATATTTTCTTTTATGCAATGTTTTTTATATTTTTTTTAATTGGCCAGCTTATTATATTTTCTAAGAAATCTTTCATGGACTTGGTTGTATATATGGCTGGCCCAATATCCTTAAATGTGTATATGAACTTTGATGTTTTCTCAATTTTTTTGAATGGCCAAACCAGATGATATCTAAATTTTGCAATTGGTTCAATCCGTGGGTGTTGCAAAAAAGAAATTCATTGTTAACTTCAAATTCAGCCAATTTGCAGCGATTTTCCAAGACCTTTTGGTGTCAGGCTCTTTTCACGGCAGAACTTTTTGTAGAAGACATGAGATTTCAGTTTGATTAAAGTTTTAGCAACCTTCTCAACATATTGAGGATAAGTGTTTTACCAGGATCTTCTAGGACCAAATATAGTAGCCTTGGTGGCCTGATGTCTTCCATATAATACTTAAAAGGGTTATCCAGTTTGCCAAATTGTAGGAGATATTGTAGGCAGATACTGCCAAACTCAAATAAGTACTCCATTTGTATGGGTTAGCAGAAGTTAATTTTCTGATAATGTTAACCAACGTCCCATTTGTGCGCTCAACTGTACCATTAGTTTCAGGATGGTAGCGAGCAGAAAGCACACCTCATACTCCCATTAATTGGTTGAGCTTGGCAAGGACATTGGTGGTATAATTTGTTCCATTATCAGTAAGAATAGCCTGGGGACATCCATGCTTGTGGAGGATGTTTTCAAGTATGAACTTAGCTGTAGTTGCCGCTCCTGCTTCTCAAATAGCCTTGGCTTTGACCCATTTGGTCAAGTGGTTGATAGCTACAATAATGTGCTTGGCCTTCATATTGCTTGTTGGAAGTGGGTTGACAAAATTAATAGATACTTTATACATGCGACTTGAGCTGATCAAGCTGATATGATGTGATTTTTCAGAACGGTTTCTTGTTTGACACTCCACAAAGCAATCTAACGTTCCTTGGATGTCAAAATGAAGTGACTCCTAATAGTAGAATTTCTTCAGATGCTCTTTAGCCTTTTTAAATCCACCATACCATATGGCCTTATGGGAAGCCAAAATGATGTCTGTTTGGGCCAATGGTCTTGGAAAATTATATTCCTTGCCCTCAATGATATTTTAAAGCGTCCCATTTTTGACAGTTGTATTTTTGTAAATCCAATTATAGTTTTTAAACAAATTTGGGCTCATTCTAATACTCACCGCAAATCATTTACTTAAACAACGTATCAGCGGCTCAACTAAGTGTTGCAATGGTGGGTAGTCAGATAAGGAAATCAGCGTTTTAATGTTTTGCCCCACCTCAATTCTCAATTATGTAGTTATAAGCTTAATGCTTAAATGCCCTTTGGCTAATTGGCCCTAAGCTCTCTTAAGTTATTCAGCCATCTTAGGGAAGCATGATCAGCAATACTTTAAAATGAGTGCCATGCAGGTATACCCAAAATTGCTTGCAAGCATAAATGACAGCTAAGAATCCTCGTTCTGTCACTGTGTAATTTATCTCATGAACGTTTAAGCTCTGACTATCAAAGGCTACTGGATGTATTTCACTGCTCCCCCCAATTTGAGAAAATATGGCCCCCACTGCTGTTAGGGATGCGTCAGTTTGGACATTATATGCACGATAAAAATCTGGGTATTAGAACAGCCATGACCAATAGTGCAAATTGGACTTGTTTAAATGTGTTTTGGCAATCTGGAGTTCAGTCAAATGGGACTTTATCCTTAAGTAGATAGAAAAGCGGCTCTCCAAGTTGTGCAAAGTCAGAGATAAATCAGAAATAGTACCTTATCCTCCTAGGAATATTTGGATATTGCGCTTGGATTTGGGTTGTTTCCTTTTTTGGAGATGTCATCTACTTAGAGGGTTGGGGCAAAGGCCCACTTTGTAAATTACAAATCCAAGATATTCTAGTTGGTCTTTGAAGAACTGGCACTATATATGGGCTTACTTTTTTGGTTTGCAGCTACTAGCCTTCTGTACCTCCTCTAAGTGTTCCAAGTAGTCGTCAAAGGTGCAGCTGAAAAAGTTGATACAATCAAGGCACACTAGTACACATGACAACTTCAAATCGCCCAATATTATGTCCAATGCCTTCTGGAAGGTAGCCGGGGCATTGATGAGCCCTTGAGGCATTCTCTTCAGCTGGAATAGGCCCTCTTGGGTTAAAATTGCACATAGCTCGTGCTCCTCTTTGGGAAGATCCATTTTGCTAATACTCGCTGATAAGGTCCATTTCTGAGAAGAACTTCTCGCCTCCTAGCCTATCCAAAGCATCATCAATTCATGGCAGAGTTTATGAGTCCTTCTTTGTGATGTTGATTAACTTCCAGTAATTAATGACTACTTGGTTGCTTCCATCTTTTTCTTCACTATTAAAATTGGTGCCGCCCATGGACTTTTTTAGTGCACTAGCATGCCACAATCGAGGAGTTCCTTAATCACCTTGGAAACAGCTTATTATAATGATTTTAAGCATCTAATTGGGCGTAGTCAAATTGGTTTATGATCTCTGGTATCAATTTTGTGGATGACACCCTTAGTACATCCAAGTCAAAATCATCTTGTTTGAATATTTCCTGATAGTTGGAGAATAACTCCTGAGCTTGGCTTTTCTCAGAGTTAATAAGGTTGCTTAAATCAGCCATAGGGATAACATTATTGATGCTGAGTAAGTCCTTATTGGGGATCTCTAATATATCAAAAGTTTCAAACTCATGGAATGAGTCAACTTCCAAGGTAAGGAACAGATGCAGAAATGCGATTGTTTGATGTTGCTTGATGGAGATGAGCCGATTTTTTAGGTTTACACACAAGATGTGTATTTATCCTTGGCCAGGAATGATAATACCAGGGGTGATGTTTAGCTAAAATCAAGATTTAGAACATGATTGATATATTTTCCCATAATTTCCTTCTGAAATATTAATTGTCAGTCCAGCTAGGATGATTACTTGATCTCTGGATGTTATAGTAATGTGTGATTTGATCAAAGTGGGATGCCCTTTGACTCATTGATCTGGGTGAATAGTGTTTTTATTTTTGACCGCGCTTTGACATACTCAATTGAACTCTCCATCTTTGTAGGCCAGACTTATGATTAGGTTGGGTTTCTTTTTCTCAACTTCGCCATCCCTGTTATAGTAAAGCAGGATAACCTGAAAAAGAATGGTGAGAGTATCATCCTTATGATTGGTTACAACTCCATATCTCTTTAGAAAATTGGTCCCAATTAGAATATCATAGTTCATATTTGGCAACGCTATAGCAGGTTTTCACTACAAAAGATCCAATTCTGAGAGGTAGAAAACTTTATGGGCCAGCTAGTTTAGTTGTATGCGCTCCAGCTGTACCATATTCCTGACAGTGAGAACATTGGGCGCAATTTTCAATCTTTTAACCAACTTTGTGTCAACTATATTGATAGGAGTATCACTAACGATGATGTCCCAAGCTTGCACCTTATTTACTGCTATATCCACATAAGTACATTTGGAGTGGTTTTCAGAGGTATTTATTATGTGAATACTGTGAGTACTGCCTGATTCCAGGTGTGATTTCAGACTTGAGCAAATATCTGGGAAGCTATCTGCTAAGGTCTTCATGGGAATGGCTACTTGTACGTTGTTAAGTGAAGGTAGGTAGGTTAAACATTAAGTTTGGAGGTCCAAATTTTGATAAATAATTTGTTTTACATAAAGTTTGACACCTCTGTTAGGGATTCTTTAATAATTTTCAAGGGTTTAGTTGCTTTTGCTGTGGCCTGAGTAGTGACAATCAGAACAACATTAGCCACAATATGGCGGATGTTATCTATAGTAACATCTTCATCTTTAAAGAGCTCGCCAGTGTCAGGTGGAATGGTTTGGTGAACATTGATGTAATTAGAGCATTCCGCCTATACTCCACCTGCTCTTTTCCCACCTCGCTGTCACTGTTGATTTCTAAAGTAACGTTGACCCCAGGCTTTTTTCAGACCATCTGTAGCATTGGCTAGCAAAGTGTCCCTTTAGACCACAGTTGTGGCATGTAAACGGCTCTGTTTGCTGCTTTTGCTCAAATATTTGTTTCATAGTTTGGAAATTAAACCATGGTCAAACATAGTGTTGCTTTTTGGGCCTGAATATCGGAATTTTTGCTGGTCCTTGGGCCAATCAGGAGTATCAAAACTCTGGGAACAGCTTCTCAAGTAATTGGTAAGCTATTGGGTTTCCATTTATCCATTAATGCAGATATCATGACATGGTGCAGTTCATGGTAGGGCATAACTGTGTGTTCCATTGCAATCTTAGCGTCAAACTTATCTATTGCATTACACCTGAGAAAGACTTGTGCCTCATGGAAAAATCTATCCGCAAAGTCCCTAATAGTCTTAATTTGCTTGAATTCAATATTAAGGAGCTCTAGTTTTTGGAACTCTAATTTTTAGACCTCCAAATTAGTTTGTCACCTTAAATTTGTCATTCATATAAAACTAATCACGCCCAAATAGGAATAACGAGGTCACAGCTATGGGCTGTAAGTAAGTTGGTTAGCGCTGATCCTTTCAAATGGTCTGATGCCCCCACATTGCTTTTTAAATTGATTGAGAAAAGAGAGAACGTCTCCTTCCTTATCAAACTTTGGAAAGTTCAATAGTTTAGAGTCATTTACCCTGATTCAGGGCATAGAGGTTGTACTTTTTTAGTACTTGAACGTCTTGGTATATCATCACTTTGAATCAGCCCTCTTTCCTGTTGGGAAGTATCTGGTGTTGGGAGTGTGCCAAAACTCTAGGGATAGGACGGATGTTTGAAATATCATATTCTGCATTGGTGTCAATTTCCTGATGATTCAATTTCATGATATTGCTCTGAACTACTGTATTTTGATGCTTGAATTTTGGCCCTTGGTTGTTTTCCCAAGTTGTTTTTTGGCCTAATGGCAAAACTTTTCCCATTTCTATATTGTCAAGGCTGGTTGAAAATTGGCAGCTTTGCTTTTTAGGAATTAAAAAATTTTTAGGTTGTCATACTCCTCTTCAAATTAAGCTTGATTGGATGTTATGCTTCTAAAATCTTTACCATACTGTCTGCTTGGGAATTTGCAGTTGATAATTGCATTCTGAGTTTTCAATTCTCCTGAGTATTTTTAGTATTTCTTGCTTGCAATCTTGACACCATAGTCCAAATCTTTAAAAATTTCTCGTTGATATAGCATCCTCCTCATTCCTATTTAGGATGACTGGTTTTGCTGCAAGGTCTTTGATCTTTTTGTTTACATTATACATCTTGTTTCGAGCATATTTCTCAAAGTCATTGTGCTTTGGATTTAAGTCTAGGTGATTTCTTCAGCCCAAAGTAGCTTGTATGGTGAGTCGTTCTGTCTGAGATAATAGGAAATCAGAATAAGTTTATAGTTTTTGACAGAGGATATTCATGTTTTGTACCCATTCATGCAATAAACCATGATGAGCAAAAACCTCTGCGATTATCTTTGGGACTCTTTCGTTTAGGATCTCCTTGAGGGTGTTTAAATTCCATGAGATTCATAGGCAAGTCCCATATTATCCACAATTTCTTTTTGGACTTCAGTAAAACTGGAATTTAATTTGTCCAGTAGAGAAATTTGGGAAGATTGTTTCTCCTCTTGTACATGGTAGATTTCTGTGAGTACCAGATTTTGTCTAGCAAGGATTCGGTGGGTATGATTGATTGAGGGTTGGACAACGTTAACCAGGAATTTGTTAGTTGATTGACTATCTGTTAACGTTTAGCAAGAGATTCTATGGTTGCATCGTGGTACTTCATGTATATCTCCATCTTGAGCGCCTGATCCTTAAGGTATTAGAACAGGCCAAAGAGAGATCAATTTGTGAAGTACCAATCCTAAAACCCTGATAAAGAGTTTCCAGAATAGCTTTTATGCTTTCAGATGTAAGATCATCTGGCCTTGTTGTATCTGCATGAACTCCCCCAATGTGATAAGATCCAAGGAGTAGGAGGTACCCACATCAGAGTCTGTCGGCTGGTATTAAAATAATCTGACATTTCCTTGTCACTAGTTTCCATCTTGTTGTTGCTTTCTCATCTGGCCAAATCTGCTAGGAACTAATTGTGTGAGTCCATTTCAGAAAGTTTCACCAATTTTGAGTGAGCACCTGTTGTTAGACTTTGAGGATATCTCGCTTGATAAATTGATTCCTAGACGTCTAATTGGGAAGAAGTTCGGCCAAAAAATCCTTGATTTAGCCAGTGTTTTATGGTACTTTTATCATTTGGAAGCTCACCAGGCTTATTTGAATTAATAAGACTCTTTTGGTCAGTTTTGGGCTTAATTTTCCCTACAAATTTGGGAACTTCTACTGAGGCAGGAAAAGGTACAAGCTTTGGATTCTGAAATTCCATCTTGTTGACACTCCTCAAAAGAGACTTCTTATAAAACCAGTAAAGAAATTATATATATATCTTTATTTTGAACATTTTAAATGTTGATTATTCATTAGGTCAGGCTCCAGTATTTATACCTTTATGGCATTTCTTGGCCACATATTGAGCATCAATTTCCACAGATTATTTTCCACCTCAGTTCAGCCCTTGAACTGATACAGCTATGAACCATTGCTAGGTTTATTGGTGGCAAAATACTCTCATATTCAGGAGACTATCAGGGACAAAATCGTAATAAGAACGTGCAAAAACTGTCCTAAGATCATCTTGATTTAAGTTTTGGCATAATGCTTATAAAATACATCTTCTGTAAAGTTTTTGACATTAATTTATGTAGATGATGCGCCCCTAATCAGGATGTTGTCAGGCCTCTCTTGATAGAACTAGACACTACCATTTGATCAATACATTTGCAAGTGCTATTGTGCCAATTTTGTTAATTAACATATGAATTTCGCCATAGGGAAAAAGATTTATTACATTATAGTGATTTCTATTTGTCCGTGGGATTTTTAGACATTTATTCTTAGGTCAATCCTTTGACAATTTCTTAAACTGAATAGTTGATATTACTACTGATCAGTCATTACAAAAACCCAAGTTTTGTTGCTTGTATAATCGCCTGAATATGCAAGGATATTTGTCCAAGCTTTTAATAAATAATTGTATTTAATTGACATTGTGATAATCAGCATAAGCCATATAATAGAAATTGGCTTTTAGTTGGCTATTATTAGCTTGAGTTATGGGAGATAATTGGCCTGATCTGTTGGTTGTTGAAAGGCTTTTTTGGATTGTTGGGATTTTTACCCATATTTTCAGCCTGCTAGATTACCAGGAATTGCTAGGGGATAATTCCCTAATGCGAGATGAATTGTAAATTGGTGGTCCCTAATTTCAGTGTAACTATGTGTAAAATTTATTCTTGTGGTTGATTATAGGTTGTCAACCCAATAACCTTTTTTACTGCACAGGTTTGATTTCTTCATGCACTTTGCGTTGTATAGAATGTATTATCTGATAAAAGTATGGAGACTATTATCCGTAGTTGAGTTTATACTATTATTAGGTCCAACGCTATGGCCAGTAAGTCCAATTAAAGACTCTAAGTTGTACTCATAAGGATTTGTTCCCTATATTTCCATCCACCTGATCTTCATCCAGATACCCCAGTGACAGTCTCTTTCAACCCAACACAAAGTCAGCAGCTATCCCTGATTGTGGTTCCCTTTGTCTCTAGATCCCTGCTAGGATCTCTACTCTTCTATCTGAGAGTCTTCCAATTATTGTCTTCTTCAATAATAACCTTGTGATGGAACATCACAATGGAAGCTGATAGTCTTACCATACACCAAATCAACAATATTACTAATAATACTAATAATAATGTTTTACTAAATGATAACTTTTCTTTCTCATTGCAAACACTTTTGCAACCCATTCAATTCAAGACTAAATCTAGTTTGATAATCTCATAGAGGGGATTAGTCTGCGCCCATGTCTGGGAGCAGTTGGGCAAGCAAGGCAAGAGGAGCAGGCGGAAGGCCCGCGGCCTCTAACATTTGAAAATGCCCCGGAGAATCCAGCGGAATAGAAAAAAATCTAAAAAAAACTGGCGGTCACAATTTCCCCGGAGATACTCGCGTGGCAAGCACGATGCAACCAGTACATCAATATGCCACATTCCCAGCCACTTTCGTCGGTGGAATTCAGAGTCTGTGTGTATCTGGACATCCAAAAAACGGCCCTATGGGAAAAATTTTGTGAAGATGTACACAAAATTTTCATAACCGCGGTGTACGTTGCACCTCACTCCATGTCACATGGTTGGCTGGACCTAGGTTTTGAAAGCAAAATAGCAGCAGATGAGGCTGCAGCGGTGCGTGTAGTGGTTGACCTCCCCGAAGGGCAACAGGTCATCAAAACTAAACGCACCAGATGGACAAAATCAAACCAAATTTTCCTCACATTTGACTTTTTGCCTACTACAGTAAAACGTGACATTTTGGAGCAACACCTGAAAGATGGTCTCGCCATATACGGCAAAAACAATCTTTTAAAATACAACATTTCACGCTGATGCCACACCTGTGCACCAGCAAAGCCATCGCAGTTCTGACCCCAACTGAGGAGATCACGAAGGACCTAACCCAGATCCCGCACTCCACCTTTATTGACATCGCAGGGCACACCACCCACCCATTCCAGGTAACCGTGGACAGCGCGCCCCCCATTTGCACCCACTGTGATGCGTTCAGCTATAAGGCACACGCGTGCCCCATTAAAGAGGGCATTACATTCCAAGAGTACCCCTTGGCGGCCATGGCCAGCGGAGAGGCGCACTACGAACCAACCACAAGCACCAAAGAGGCTTTCCCATGGGGAGCACAAGGCTGCTACCTATTGGTAAAGCCCATCTCCCCGCAGGAGTGGAAGAAGGCCAAGCAGGCCCATAGGACTGCGGCCAAGGTCACCACCACCATCCCACACTCACATCGCCAGGAGGACATGGAGACCTTTGTGGCAGAAGCAACTCGGGAATCCATCACCCAATCAGATTGGGAGGCCCAAGCCAAATGGGCCACTCAATCCGAGGATCCGATGGGAGATTCGATCTCACCCAATCGCTGCACCCAAGCCCCAGTTGAAACCAACTTGGGACCTATCCCAACTGAAAAATTTTTTTTTGCCCCACTCGACGGTGCACCGAACTTATCCGCACCACAAAAATTTGTCTGACATTGGGAAAACAAAAAGCGAAGGCCAAAGCCAATGCGACTCTTTCCACAAAAATTAACAAAAACCCCGATAGCATTGCTGCTAATACCCGCACTGCTGTGAAAGCCCGTGGGGACCTGGAAGAGGCTGGTGGGGCCCACCCCCTCGCACCTAAGGTGCGATGGGGGAAACCTTCACTCTAGGGATGCTGAATATCGCCGGACTCAAGGCCTCCCCGTCCCAGGCTAGGAAACTGAGTTTTTACAAAATAATTTACCCGTGGATATCCTGGCCATCCAGGAAACCCACTGTACATGAGGTTCTGAGGATTCTTGGAAAACAATGCTCCTACCATCCCTATCCTTTTGGTCGAAGCACTGTGGGGTGCTAATTTGGAAAAACAATTTTTTCAAATTTACATCTTCAGAAACATTCCTAAATGACCGAGTGCTCATTGTCACCTTCTCATGGGCTGATGTTGCACACACAATTGTCAACATTTACGCCCCAAACGGTGCACAAGAGCGTCAGGAATTTTTCTCGTTGGTCAAATCCCTCCCGCTACCCCCTGATTCTTTCCTAATTGGTGACATGAACTGTTGGCTAACCTCACCAATGGACTGGTGGCCGCCCTCACCCCACGCCCCACAGGGTCACATAGAACTACGCGTTCTAAAAGCCACCCTTGGGTTAATGGATGCGCTGCCGTGACATGCCCCACTGCTCAAAAATATGACGCGTCCCCACATCCACAACAGCCAACTAAGGTCCATGACCCGCATTGACCTTATTCTAGCACCGGCGAAATTCCAACCCCACATCTCCCACTTCAAAACAACGAAAATGGAATTCTCCAACCACTGACTGGTCTCAATAACATACCACTTACCCGTCACAGTTGCAAAGGCCCCACATTGGT
This sequence comes from Massospora cicadina, assembly GCA_022478985.1. Taxonomy (NCBI): domain Eukaryota; kingdom Fungi; phylum Entomophthoromycota; class Entomophthoromycetes; order Entomophthorales; family Entomophthoraceae; genus Massospora; species Massospora cicadina. The sequence continues at coordinate 13,715 of JAKSZP010013835.1, forward strand.
GCAAAATCTGCCCCCCAGAGCTTGCATCGCCAGGATTTTCCATGTGGGTGGAAGAGGCAACTTTGGCAAAAACGTTTGTTGCACCGTTTTGCGCGGACCCCATTTCCACATGAGCAACTTTCAAAAAAGACACCATCCGCCACTATCACCATCTCTCATCCAGATGCTCACGAGCCACATCGGCGGTTATATTGCGCGTGCTGGTGGAATTGGCCCACTTGGAGTCCAACATTCCAGCCTCAGGATATAGCCCTGCATGGGGCCAGAAGTGGGCGGAGGCAGCAGCCCACCTCAACGCACTTGAAAGGCAACACAAACATCGGGTTTGTGTCCAATACAGGGCCACATGCATCACTAAAGGCGACAAGTGCACCGCATACTTCTTCAAAAAAATTTTTTGCACCACGCCAGAGCATGGCCTGCACACAGGTGCGAAGATTGGATAACTCTATCGTGGACACACCAGCCAAAGTGGCAATCAAAACGCAAAGATATTACTCCAAGTTATACCAAGCCGAACCAATTCAGCTGGCCGAAATGGCAGAATTTCTCAACAGAGCTCATATCTGCACCATTTTCCGATACCCAGAAATAATAAATTTAATTACTCCAAACAAATTATGGACTACCATTCATGGTGCGCCAAACCAAAAATGCCCAGGCCCAGATGGCATTCCATATGAGTTCTACAAAAAAATATTCTAAATACATATCCCCATTGCTGCTAGCCTCACTCAACCAAAGCCTGTTGGATATGCGCCTCCTACCAGGAGGACATGAGGCTTTTACAGTCACACTCTTCAAGAAAGGGGATAGGCTAGACTTAGCCAACTGGCGCCCCATTTCTCTAACAAACACAGACACCAAAATTTTAACAAAAATCATGGCTAACCGTTTAGGGACTGTAGCATCTGCCACCATCTCTCCAGAACAATTTGGTTTCATCCCCAGAAGGTCAATTTGGGATAACGTGCACTCTGTGGCTAATGTGTGTCAGTCAACAGCCTCTGGGGCACTTGTATTCTTGGACCAACAAAAGGCCTATGATAGAGTAAACTGGGAATACCTTAAGGCCTGCCTCCAACAATTCCGCCTACCTCCCCGCTTCATTAACTGGGTGATGCTGCTCACGGAATCTGCAACAATGGCTGTGCGCGGCCCAGGTTTCCTAACGGATGTAGTCCATCCTCAAAGGGGCCTGCGACAAGGGGACCCCCTGAGCCCACTCTTATACAACTTCAGCCTTGACCCACTACTGCGAAATGTGAATGCCCAACTCACTGGGGTCCATGTGCCAGGCCAAACCCCAGTCAAGATGATGGCATTTGCAGATGATTGCGTGGTGGGGGTGTCTAATAATAAAGATGCACGCGCGCTTGAAGCCCTCATCCAGCAATATTCCCGGGTAAGCAACGCGGCACTGAACGCCTCCAAAACCGAAATCATCCTCCTTGGTCAGTTTCAGAACTTCTGGGCCCCAGCAAGTAGTTCCCAACCCAGCCCAGCTGCTCGCCCAAGTCCACGCCTTACTAACTCAAAACACACCGCTCCACTGGTGCTCCCCTTTGTGCCGCGACCTACCATAGGACCAGTACGCCATCCGGGCGTGTGGTTGGAGGCAGGAGGATACGCGTCAGCAGTAATGGAGGGCCATATACTGGACAACGTGACGAAGCGAATCGCCTCTCTCAGAGCCCACCCTACTACCCTCACTGGCAGGGTTGTTCTAGCCAACTCTATGCTCCTATCCAAAGTCTGGTTTGGAGCCCACGCCATCCCCTTCTCCCCAAGCTTCTTCAAATCCCTGTATGCTTTGCTACAAGGTTGGCTTTGGTCAGGCCGCCCTCCACCAGTACGGCTAGAGGTCGTGTTTGGCCCTCATCATCATGGTGGCATGGGCCTACTTGACTTCAAAGCCCATGCCGCCAAGATCCTAGGCACCTGGATTGCGGCCGTCACTGCTCCTACACTCCCATCCCAACACTGGTCCCGCGCAGCCCACTCCAACTTCTCCCGAGCCTTGGGCCTCAACAATCCATCAAACCCCCACTCCCTGATGAAATACCTCGCATCACACACATCAGCCACAGGTCTTCACGGGACCAAAACCCACTACAAACGAATCCTACTCTCCATGCGAAGCGCAGAGTGGAGAATTCGTATTAGTGGACATATAACCCAAAGAGGCTGCCCCTCTCCTCAGTTCACACAAGAGGTACAGGGGCTACCCATCCATGATGGCGTGATCCCCATTCGACCCCAAGTCCTATCCAGGGTGGACTACCTGGACATGATGGACATCCCTTATTCCACTGAGACCCAAAAGACTATCTGGAAATACGCACACCATCCTCTGTTGCAGCCTCAAGTCCGTTCCCATGTGTGGCGCTGCCTGAGGCGGGTGTATCGTACAGCTGAGCGCTCTAATGCTTTACACTCATCCTGTGTCGTGTGTGGCCAGTATGGAACGCTGTTTCACCGCCTGGAGAAGTGCCCCACCTCTAAAATAATATGGCGCGAAGTCCAACGTCTGCTAGGCCAGGATCAAACACATCCCTTCAGTCTGTCAAGAGATATGTTTGCTTCATCAATGGCCTCCCCCTCCCACCCTCCCTTCGTGCTCTGGTGGTTGCAATCGCCATGTGGACTATCCACACGATTGTCTTGGATGCCATCGCCGGATCCATCCCCACCCTCCCTGAAGCTGTCCACAGATTCCGGTCTCATTTGGTGGATCACTTTCAAGCGTGGATGTTTGGATATCTCCCACCACGTCGCTGGCAGCTGGTCTCCTCCTGGTTCCCAGTCTGGTTCATCAAATCAGACCCCTTCCTCCACACGTGCTCAATAGTGGCTACGCCCCCTACACACGTTCCATCCCCCTTCCCATAAGTGGAGTTCCCGCTGGCAACAAGAGATAGCATCGCTTCTCTGGGGTGCCTCCCCTGGTACTAAGTTTTGTCTCGTCTGAGTCATATTTGGAAGTGTCCATCCCATGGTCAGCCTTCCCCGCAATAAATTTAAATTTAAAATGTTTTACTAAATGATGTTTTTTTATTAAAGTGAATCCTAGGGAATTATATAGTAGGGGATTCAGCCGTCTAACCCTCAGTTGACACCTCTTTGATAAAAGGGCAGCCGTTGCTGTTATATCACCCTTCCTCAGCTTGGCAGCGATGGTTTTCCCCATCCTGGCTAGGATTCCATCATTGGACACCCTTGAGACCTCAAATGGAAAGAGTCAGAAAACGTGTACCTAACGTTTTCCTCTTGATCAAGCAAACCAGCCATAATTGGCTAGCGTTCTGCTTAGGTAATGGGACTTATTACCCATTATGGCAGGTCACTTCACCAATCAATTCACTAGTTGCAGGCGGCATCACTCGCCTCGCAACTCACTATTAATTCCCAATAAGTCGATGATGAAACCTGACCAATCTCAAATGGTACACCTGATAGTTAATCACTATCAGATGCCCCTATTTCGTTGGCCACTTCAACCGATGAAATATTAGATATTCATCCAGATTGATCCCCAACGGATATGAACAGATGAATATCCCAAAATCCCCTGAACGTAGTTCCTCCAAAACTCAGGCCAACTGATTTCTGATTCACTTCGCCTTAGGGAATTTTCTAATTACACCAGGTAATATAGCTGGCTGGGAATATGGGCAAAATTCCAACACTATGTTCAGGGGATTTTTGGCTATTCATCTGGTCATATCCATCAGGGATCAATCCAGATGAATACTTAAGATATTGTCAGGCAGAGTTGCTGACAAAATAGGGTATCTGATAGTGATTAACTATCAGGTGTACCAATTGGGATTGGTCAGGTTTCATCACTAACTGATTGAAGTATAAGTAGTAAGTTGCAAGGCAAGTAATGCTTCCTGAAACTAGCGAATCATCCATTTGGTTCATGACCTGCCTTAATGGGTAATAAGTGCTATTACATAAGCAGGTCGCTAGCCAATTATGGTTGTTTGCTTGAATTGAGAGGAAAGCATTAGGGACACGTTTTCTAAATCTTTCCATTTAGATCTCGAGGATGTCCAATGACAGAATCCTAGCCAGAATGGGGAATACCATTGCTGCCAAGATGAGTATGGGTGATTCAATGGCAATGGCTGCCATTTCATCAGAGTTGTCAACTAAGGGTTAGATGACCGAATCAGCACTATAAATTCCCTAGAATTCACTCATAATAAAAACAGTTAATTAGTACTACAGATATAAGGTTCTTAATTTTTTTATCCAGTATATAGGTTAAGTAGTAAACTATTATTAGCTTTCACTTGTTCTATTCTTCTCAAGGATATTATTGCTGTGTACAATAATTGGGAGACTCTTTTAGGAAAAGATTAAAGATCTGAGCGGGGATCTAGAGAAGAAGGAGAAACAAACAGGGATTGCTGTTGACTGTGTGTTGGAATGAAGAAACTGCCATCAGGTAATCTCAGAGAAGATCAGGTTGGGAAGTATGAGGGAACAATTTCCTATATCAAGAAATCTCAAGTATTTCAAGTGGGAATACTGGCTGAGTGTTGGGCTGAGATCTAATAATCCCACTCAGCTATGGATAATAGTCGTCATACTATTATCAATCAATAATACCATATACTATACAACGTGGACAGATTGCACAAGAACCAAACCTGTGCAGTAATAAGTTTATAGGGGTTTATTGCCCATAATAATCAAGACCTATAAGTTTTTACACATCGGTGCTCACTACAGGGATGTAGTTGAGTAGAAGAACTTAGAAAAATGTCACATAAAGACGAGTTGAATACTATGGACGGAGTTAGCACTGTAAATTAGAATGCTTTAAACTCAGCGGATCATCAGGGCTTCACAGCCTTGGAAGAATGAGTCGCTAAGATGGAGGAATGGATTGATAATGTTGCAAGTTTTGGGAATGAGTTACTTGGGAAAGTAATTTTTAAAGAAGAAAGAAGGAAACCTAATTCAAGAGGCGTAAGTCCCGGGGAGCATCCTCTGGGCATCAATCGGGCTATTTTCCCATTCCTGAGCAAGAAGGTACTGAAGAGGATGGCCATACCCCTCATTGCTCTGGGCGATCTCGCTCACGTGGTAGATAAGCGCTGGATAACAGCCCTTCCACTTCAGATCCCGCTTCCAGTACCCATACTCTCCTCAGCAGAACTTCTATGAGGAATCAGTGAAATCTGAACTGAGATCACCAAACTTGAAATCAATCAAAACTAATTTGAGCGGCAATCAGCCTGATGCTCAGATTTCAAATGGTCAAAAAGGTATGACAACAAATCTATCAGCCATAATGCCCGATGGTTGCAATTCAGTTAATATGATGATTGGAAAAATCTCCTCCCTCCCAAATCCATCAGGCATCACCCCCGATGGGCAGGTAATAGCATTGGACACCATCGACAAGGTTTTGAAGCTTCATGCTGGCATATTGGGTGTTGCACCTGATGCAATGCTACTGACTGAATGAACAGCCCAGCAACCGAGCATGGGAGGGTTGAGCGTTCTGAACCCATTCCCAACCAAATGGGCCCACCCCTATGTGGGGTGGCCTTGGGGGGATTCCCGCCGCTTTTCAGGCCAAACGCCATCACGCCAACCGTCAGAAACGTAGCTGAGCCTTGGTTCAGATGTTCAAGGTCAAACTGACAGTGACTTGGCCTGCCACCAAATTTTTTGATGTCAGTTCCCAGGGAACTAACCCGCTCATTCCCAAATAATACACCAGTTAGGTCAAACTTGCAGGACCTGATCCTGGCTTGGTTTCCCTCCAAATTGACAACTATTTAATCTGTTGCATCGCACTGAGAAAATTGTTGGTCGATTTTTCTTCCTTAAATTTTCCATTAAAAACTCTCCCTAAAAATAATTTTTATATGTTGAGAATTAAGCCGCCTTTTCTGCCGACACTCTCTTACCCTATGGGTTAATGGCTGTGGTTGTCTGGTATTTTATTTTATGCCTGTACAAAATTCTGGCTCACCAGCAGATATTGGTGGAACTCCTTTCTAGTTCCATATTCGTCATATCAACAGCAGTGCCTTGGACATTATGGTTTACCGTTCAGGTGCTTTGGCATCTGGGCTGGCAGGCCAGTCTAATTCTTACTTGCTGTTCGCCTGACAAGAGGTCTTATATCTGAAAATGGAGCAAGAAGCAGATTGCGTTCATTTGAGAAATTTCAGCACTGATATAGAGCGACTGATCAAATAGGTCAAGGAACTTAAAACTCACAAATGTGATTGTGAGTCAATTGTGGCAAGTGATGCCAAAGAAAGAAGTCATTTTACAATAATTAGGAAATCAAATACCTCAAGAAACCTGCCACCCGCTTTTACTGCTATGTCAGAGATGATGCCTGAAGTCACTCCCTAAGTGAGCTAAGTGGCCAAACTTAGAGAATTGGCTAAAGATAACATGGAGGAATTTAAGGCAACGCCAAAATTGCCAACTTTCCATTGGGATAACGCCCCAGCATTTTTCTGACTGTTCAATATGACCATGTATGGCTATGTTTGTAACGTCAAAAACATCCCAGTTTTCACCTGCCATCTTGCCTTAAGATTGGCAATGAACGCCAAATGATTGTCTGATATGAGGTTCCCTCGAGGTAAGCACTTTGATTCATCATACTCACCAATTCAACCTCAGATTTAGGGAAATTCAAAAATGAGAAAAGATGACACAGGTAAATGAGGATCCAACCCTGAAATTAGCCTTGTTTATTTATTAATGAAATAAACATGCAGACAAATTCAATCCTAATAACATAGGGCACCTTGAATGAGACATAAAAAACCAGGGTATTTGGAGGATCAAGGTTCTCAATGCCAAATCCCAATATTTTGTTGAGGATACAAAATTCAGTTCGCCACGGGATACCAGGTAAGACAAGGCAAGGGCGGCCCTGAGGCCACCAGAGAATCCCACGCAAGGGCAGGAAATAATAAAAAATTCTGAACTAAGTTTAGAATTGCATGGGCTCGACCTTTAAGGTCGGCCTTTTTGGGAGCCCCTCCTGAACTGTTCTTTAAGCCCCCAAGAGCCTAAGAATAGTGCGGGAGGGGCACAGCCCAGTGCTGGACCCAGCATAAACCTCAAAAAACCCAAAAAGTGTTTCAACTTGAGATTCGGATTTCTGAATCTCAAGTCAAAATGTAACAATTGGTTTAACCTGACCGTTACAACGGTTATCATCAAAAGGCGTTGATGGTCATGAACTGCCTAGACACTGACTGTCAGAACTTAGGGTTACCCACCTGGAGGGGGACAGCTGGTCATATGCGGAGGCCAAGATGGCTATCATGAGGGATTTTAGGAGTCCAATGTTCATATCAAAGTGCAAACAGGAGTTTATGGGAATCCAGTTCCATAAAGATGAGTCTTTACCAAGATTTATGGATCAGTTCTACCAAGAGTCACAAATCCTGGTTGGAGCAAAGGTACAAGATGACTTCAATGCCAGAATCGCCTTACAAGCGGCCCTTTGGCCCTATTGTGATTTGCACCACATGATGTCTTCTATGTTTGTAATGGAAATAACTGCCTCTCAAATGGTAGATAATTTGATAAATTTTGGGAGCAACAATTGATGCCCCAAAAAGAAGCTTAAAATCTAATCTTGTGTGCAATTATAATCTCATGAAGGGAATGAAGGAGCTAAAGAGACAAAAAACTTAACAATGCTGGTGAAATAAGCCCAAAGAATTCAGACGGATTAAGAAAGAAAGAAAAGGTCTGCTACCAATGTGGTGAGGAAGAAAATTTCGCCATGGACTGCAAGAAGATGAAGATCAGATCGACGTGGTCCAGGAACAAGAGTTGGCTGCCACCAAGGAATTGGGAAAAGGGCCCGTGGCCTAGTCAGGGAACAGTCTAGAGCTGCGGAGAAACCTGTTCCTCCTGACATCATAACAAAGAAATTAATATCAGTGATCTGTTCGTGGATGAAGATTTACAGGATCAACTGTATCAATTGGTCAATTTGGACATATAACAGTGATCAGATCTGAGGCGAAGGGAATCAACCCTAATAATCAATGAGTTGTTCAGTCATACACCTGAAAATTGGTAGACAAGATTCGAGCTTCCAAAATCCACAAGAATTGTCTGATGTCCGATTAGATGAGGCGAAATTGTTGATCCCCCTCAGCGCAATAAAGGAATCGTTTCCTGATTTATTGGTGCAAATTATTTGAACCCTCTATTTGGCTAATAACGCCGCTATACACTCAGTAAGCACTATATTACAATACTCTGATTGTATGATATATAGACATACAAGTGAATCAAGTATGGGTGAGGGCGACTGTCAACAGTGAAGCACCCATTAACATTGTCTTGACCAAGTTGGTGAAGAGGATGAAGATATCAGTAGACTTGGAACACAAGAAGGGTTACATGACAGCTGGGCCAAATATTACCTTATCATGTGGAGTATATAGCGCTTTGCCACTACAATTTGGGTCCTTGGTAGTATCTGCGCCAGCAATAGTTTTGGCCAACCAAAACTATGACATTCTGATTGGGACAAAGTTTTTCTACATAAGTACAGAGTTAAATGTAACTTTGAGGATAATACGTTGACCATATTGGGTCAGACGTTATCATTGGTATATCATAAGGATGGTGAAGCTCCGCTTAATAGGAGAAACAATTTTATAAATTTAATATACAATGATGGCATTGTCCCAATTTGTTACCAATTAGTTAGTCGGAAGCAATGAGAAATGCCATGGAAATCCTGGGGAACTGGAGAATTCCATTGAGGATCAAGAATGAGAAGACCCTACCGCCAGGATAGCAGATGATAGTTGACATGGGATGACATTGGAGATACCTGAGCTGCTGTATGAGGGAGGTTGGAAGCCCCTGGAAGAAGTCCATAGTAGAGCCTTGGGTGGCTCCTGGGATAATAATTTTGGGCCATGGAGAAATTCGAGTTCTCCTGGAAAATTTAATTAAAAACTGATGAAGATCAGGAAGAATCAGATCATTGCATTTGTTCATCTAATCCCGATGGCCAAATCAATGAGAATCCATGATTTTGAGACTCTTAATGAGATGGGATTAATGGCTGGGGTAACTGAGAGTATCAACCTATTGGTTGATCAAGAGCAACTCGCTGATCTGTCAGAAGGTCAGCAAGAGGAGGTGTTCAAATTGTTCAAAAAGTATTGGGAAGTATTCACTCAGGACGACCATGATTTGGGATGTTCGAGAGATGTGATCCACAAGGTCAAAACCAGGGAAAATTTGCCAATTAGGATGAGACTGATTCGATGGTTAAAAGCGGCCAAAGCAGTGGTGGAAGATGAAATCAGCAAACTAGTGAAGCATGGGCCTCTAGTTCCATCATCGAGTCCCTGGGAGAGTCCAATTTTAATTGTGAAGAAAAAGGATGGCTTCAATTGGGTGGTGATTGACTACTGAAAGCTAAATAAGATTATGAAGAAGGATTTATATCCCATACCAAAAATTGATGATGTGCTAGATCGATTGAAAGAAGCAAAGTATTTCTCTGTGATAAATCTGATCTTGAGATATTGGCAAATCGATTTGCTAAAAGAAGACCAAGAAAAATGTGCGATTAACGCCGTGCAGGAGCTATACCAACCAACAAGGATGCCCCAGGGTCTATGCAATGCGCCTGCAACGTTCCAGAGGGCTATGGACGCTATACTGAGCAACTCGATGTTGTCATGTGTCCTATTATACTTGGACAATATCAAATCTGTTCAGTAGGACGTTTACTGATCACCTACACCACTTGGAAGATGTATTCAAGAGACTGTCCGCGGCTAACCTTAATATTAAGCTGAGGAAGTGTCACTTCTTCAATAAAGAGTTGGAATATCTGGGATTCGTGATCAACTCTAGTGGATTGCACCCGTAAGCCCAGAGGATAGAAGCCATAGAATGGATGGCTGTGCCAAAAAGTGTCCGAGACATCCAAGTGTTCCTTGGAATGGTCAGATAATATAAGATTTTTGGGACTTCACCCAAATAGCTGAGCCCTTATTCCATCTGTTGAAGGATCTGAAAAAAGGATTAGTATGGAATGAAGAAGCGCAGGAATCCTTTGATGAGCTACACTGGTACCTAATAGATTCTCCAATTTTGAAATATCTGAATTTTAATCGAGAGTTTATTATACAAACTGATGCTTCATTGATGGCAACTGGCGCCATATTAAGTCAATTATATGAACTTGGGGATGAACATCTGGTGGCATATGTGAGCCAGACACTCTCAGCCGCTGAGAGGAACTACACCATAACTGAGCATGAATGCCTTGCAGTTATTTACACCTGTAAGCAGCTTTGGGTGTACATACATGGAACGCACTTTAAAGTGGTGAAGGACCAATCTTCTTTGCATTGGATCCATAATATGAGAGAGCCAGAAGGATGACTAGCCCAATGGGCACTTAAGCTACAGGCTTATAATTATGAGATTTTCTACCAAGTAGGGGCTTCTCACCAGAATGTGGATGGCTATCATGGTTACTAGTGGTCCAGATTGTATACAAAGGTGGATTAGTTATGCCAGAGAATGGTTGACAGAGAAATTGGGAACAGGTCCCGAGAAATCCAAGGTGTGCTTCAAAAAGTGATGAGAAACACTGAGACCATGGATGGACAAGTGTTTAAGACAATTATTGGGAAGCGGTTATTATTCCCAAACTGTTGGAAAGCGCAGCAATAGTACAAGAAGCTCACAAGGTTATCAGGCATGGAGGCCTGAGAAAACAATTGATCATATTCGCCAGTACTACTACTGGGAGTCAATCAACTACAATGTCGCCGACTATCTAGCTTGTTGTGTGGAGTGCCAGCTGCACAAGCCACATAGGAATACAACTGGATACCAACTGGTCAGCCCTGGATTTGTCTGGCATACGGTGTCCATCATTGTGATGGGACCACAACAATGAGCATAGGGGGAGTCAAGTACATAAGAGTTGCTATTGACCATTTGATGAGATGTGTTGAGATGAAGGCCCTGGCGAAAGTAGATGCTACCAGCACCGCGAAGTTCATCTTGGATCAAGTAGTATATTGACATAGATGCCTGCAGGTCCTGCTTAGTGATAATGGGACAAACTTATTGTCTCATGTGATCCCAAAACTGAATGAGATAATGGGGATCAGAGGACTCATGTTTGTACCCTACTAGCTGGAGATGAACAGACTGGTAGAATGAGTGAATGGAAGACTGGCCATGATGCTGAGAAAGCTGGTCGCAGGAAGAACTTCCACGTGGGGAACGTACCTGAGTTTGGTGATGTTCTCCTACAATATCAGGCATCACACAGCAACAAGAAAAACGCCATTTGAGTTGCTATATGGGAGGAAGCCCGCATTGCCGACCATTTTATATTTTTGGTGGAACCAACATTGTGGGATGAGTGCCAAACAGTACTTGAACTGATTGACAAATATCCTAATTGATATGCAATTGTAAGCATTTGATATTACATTGAAGAAAAGGAAACAAGTGAAATTGACGGATGATAAGAACTAACTGCCCTTAACAAAATATCGAATAGATGAAAGAGTTGCCTATTGCAATATGCATGGTTTCAGAAGAAGAAACAAACTATATGCATTATGGTTGGGTCCATTTGAGATTTATTACTAAGATGGCAACTGACGCCTACTCCATCAAGGATCTCTTGGATGAAAGAGTTGTAAGTTGAGTCCATGCTAAGTATTTGAAGTTATGAATCAAAAAAACAAAAGAGTTCCCGAAGGACCAATGAACCATTGATTTGGTCATGTACTGATGATTAGGTCAAGTCTAAAAAAAGACTTTTGAACCAATCTTAATAATTAATTCCGAAAAAAGGACCTCTGAGCCATAGAAAACTGGTAGGTTTAAGTACCTAGGACCCAGTTTAGGGGAAAAAGGATAAAATAAGACGAACCGCTGAACTGAAACAAGGTCAAGTCCCATGGAAAAAAGAAGGAAAAAAACCAAAAGATTGATAAAAGACATTAAAAAAAATTCAAACTGCATAGAAAAAACCAGTATATTTTTATAATTTTTATTTTATTAATTTCCTTGATATGGGGATGATTCCGCCTATGTGGCCTCTTAGGGGAGGGAGGATGGATTGCAGTAGGAATGAATAGCCCATCGAAAATGAAGTGAGCTTGGATGCTAGTAAGGGCTAAACCTACACGAAACCAAGTTCTTTTTTTGGACGCAGATCCCTGCAAGAAAGCAACTAGGGAAGGGAAATTGAAATGTCAGAAGAAGCCAAATTGTAAAACCCCAGAGTGGGGAGGGAAGCAATAGTATATAAGGAGGCAGTCGGCGAATAACCCTTAGTAATCCCAATATGGTACTGGAGCCGGAAGATTAGTCATGAGAGCTTGAAGATGGGCTTCATCAAGAACACTGGACATATGGGATGGCAACAAACAAGGGATGCTTGATGGGTGTTGCCAAATCATGCCCCCTACTAAAGCCATCAGCAGAAGATACCAATGGGAAGCACCATAGACGAAATAGTCATGCAGGAGTGAATGGAATCCTGCAAGTGATGACTACAGGCTTCTTGGAAGCTGAAGCTGAAGCAACGGTGAAACCTGGGAGAGGCTGGAAGCTTTGTGGACCAACTTTAAAGAACTTGTCTGGAAAGGCAAAGAGAATAAGCAGCAATATCCCAATCTAGGAAGTTCTCAATATTGGAGGGATTCAGCGCTAAAGATAAAGCCTCAGTGACTTGGGCCCGTAATTTGGCATATGGGAGCTTGAAATGAATGCTTTTACTGATGGTGAGCTCAGTAGCCAAGGCAGCGGGTTTGTAGTATTGTCCAAGTCAGAAGAGAAACTCAGGAAGCAAGTCTGACCAGGCAAAAAAAAGGAGTGATCAAGAGCAAAAGGAATAATCTCAAAAGCATCCACGATGATGTTTGGCACATTTGTGAAAGGAGCCAAATCCAGGAGAGTCTCAAAATCCAAATTTGGAATTGACGACAGAGGAAGAATTTGCCAAGAGTTGTTCAAAACAATCGCAAGACTGGTTTTGAAGGGATTGGTTACCATTTCTGGTAATTTGAAGGAAGGACTAGCTGCTGGTGCCAGACTAGGCGTATGAGTCCTGGAAGGACCATAGAAGAGGTTCTGTTGCACATTACAACACATCTGCTGGCAGAGCTGAAGATCTTGATCAGACAAACTATTTAGAAGCTGTTGATACTGTGACTCGGAATTTGACATATGAGCTGGATGAGAGGGGGGATGTCAGACTTATATGGAAGTCAACAATATGCACTCTACAATCTATTAAGCTCCAATTTCGGAGAAATTAATCTCAAAATTAATGGGATAAGCTCTCCAAAGAAGAATGAAGAATGACATGAGCCAAGAGGTTATGAAATAAATAACAAGGGCGAACATAAACAAATATTCTTAATCAGGCCGCAAAATGAAAATCAACATCAAGAGTCTCCTGTCTAGGACGAGGAGAAAATCAGAAAATAGGGACGCCATACCAAGAATCCTAAATATGACAACAGGTCATATGCCCTGAGGGGGAAAACTGGATCCTGGGACTAATATCATCATGAATAAATTGATCAGCCTGACACAACAGTAGGACGTGGGGACCGCGCTCTGAGTAGGCAGTAGCAAAGAGGAAGAGGAAGAGAGGCATGCCAAAGGTCATCCTGAGAAGCATTGAGTATTGATGATCATAAACTGCTTGAGCCAATGAAGTATTTGACTAAGTGTCTAAAGCGGTGTTCTCATGCCCTGGTCCTTTTCTCGCTGGAAATCTAGGCAAGAGGGGGATGTGTTATGTTTTTGCCTATATTCCCAGCCTTCTAGATTACCAGGAAATGCTAGGGGATAATTACCTAATGCGAGGTGAATTGGAAATCAGTGGACCCTAATTTTGGAATAGCTTTGTTCAGGGGATTTTAGGATATTTGTCTGGTCATATCCATCAGGGATCAATCCGTAAAAATGCTTAAGATCTCGTTGGGCAGAGTTGGCATCAAAATAGGGGCATCTGATAGTGATTAACTATCAGGTGTACTGATTGGGATCGATCATGTCTCATCACTGACTGATTGGTAATGTAAGTAGTAAGTTTCGAGGCAAGTGATGCCACCTGCAACTAGCGAATTGATTAGTTGGTACTGACCTGCCTTAATGGGTAATAAGTTTCATTACCTAAGCAAGTCGCTAGCCAAATATGGTTGGTTTGCTTGGATTAAGAGAAAAACATTAGGGCTCGTTTTCTGACTCTTTCCGTTTAGATCTCAAGGATGTCCAATGACAGAATCCTAGCCAGGATGGGAAAGACCATTGCTGCTGAGATAATGATGGGTGATTCAATGGCAACGGCTGCCATCTCAACAAATAGGTGTCAACTGAGGGTTAGATGACAAAATCCCCACTATAAATTCCCTAGAATTCACTCATAATAAAAAACAGTTAAATAGTACTACAGATATAAAGTTCTATAGTTTTTCATCCAGTATATAGTTAAAGTAGTAAACTATTATCAGCTTTCAATTGTTCTATTCTTCTCAAGGATATTATTGCTCTGTGAAATAATTGGGAGACTCTTTAAAAAAACTTAAGATCTGAGCGGGGATCTAGAGAAGAAGGAGAAAAAATCAGGGATTGCTGTTGACTGTGCGTTGGACTGAAGAAACTGTCACCATGGAATCTCAGAGAAGATCAGGTTGTACAGTATGAGGGAATGATCCCTATATCAGAGAATCTCACGTATTATGAGTGGGAATACTGGCTGAGTGTTTGGCTGAGATCTATGAATTCCACTCAACTACAGATAATAGTTGTCATACTAATATCAATCAATAATTTAAAATACTACAACGCGGACAGATTGCACAAGAACCAAACCTGTGCAGTAATAAGTTTATAGGGGTTATTTGCTGATAATAATTAAGACCTATAGATTTTTACACGGATCAACCACCAAAATCTGATAGAAGCCACAACAAATGAATCAGAGACAATTTCATTGGCATTTGAAGTTAAATTTAGTTTTAAAAATAAGTACCATCCAATCAAGGAGAACTTGCTCTCCCATCTTTTAAGTCAAGCTCTCAGGTTAGCTTACAACAACTAAGAGCTGGACATTTTTTAATACTGCTACCATGTTGCCTCCTGACATTTTTTACTAATTGAAGACGGTGCTAGAGGGATCAATGGAAGAATTCGTGCTGCCCTTGAAAGAATTAAGATTGGAAAACGCTTAAAAAAGAGTTGGTTAATGGAACTTCAGCCAAGTTCAAGGATTATAGCCATAAGACTAATGAAATCAATTACCACGGTTAAATTTGGGTCATAACTGGGAGCTTACTGAGGCAGATTTTAGAGGCCTGCCACAAACACCCGCTGGCTGGACATCCAGGAGTTGCTAGGCCCATTAAATTAATCACAAGACACTTCTAACTGCCAGGGTTATTAACAAAAATTAGGAATATGTGGGCTGATGTCTTACCTGTGCTTGTTTCAAGCCTCAACGCACTATTCTTGTAGGGAGGTTGATGCCCCTCTTAATAACTAATAAGCCATGGCCGCAAATTAGTATATATCTATCTCCTACTTACCTAAATCCCAATGAATATA
Source organism: Massospora cicadina (assembly GCA_022478985.1). Lineage (NCBI taxonomy): Eukaryota > Fungi > Entomophthoromycota > Entomophthoromycetes > Entomophthorales > Entomophthoraceae > Massospora > Massospora cicadina. Next base: position 29,348 of record JAKSZP010013835.1, read on the forward strand.
TTCCATTATGGCTGTCATTGACTTATTAACAAAATACACGGGCTTCATCACATGATCCATGCAAATCACTTCAAAGGGGGCGGCAGCTTTGTTTTTGAGAATTTATTTTTTTGATGTGGAGTGCCAGAAATGATTATATCTGATTGTGGAACCAGTTTGATTTAAAATTTTGGGACCATCTACGGGAAAGTCTTCAGATAACCTTACCAATCCTCTGCCTACCATTCCTAATAAGATGGTCATACAGAGAGAGAAAATTAAGTGCTTTAACTATACCTTTGATTTCATGTGTCTGGACATCAGAAAGACTGGAGGTATTGTTAGGATAGACTAGTATTTATACATCAACTTGGTCAATAATCAATTGGAATGTCTCCTTTTTTTAGTACTAGATGGTCCCAATTGGAATGTCTCCTTTCTTTTCCAATCACAGATATCATCCAGACTCATGGGACCCTCTAGTGGGAGAGCAGAACCCCACAGCGGATGAAATTGCCAAGGACGCCAAATATATTTGAAAATTTGAATCATTGTTTGGACGGGACAATAAATTCCAGAAATGGAAGTCTAAAAAGATTAGGGGGAAATCCTGGCTAAAAAGTGGGAAGATATGAGGTAATCTACTATCAAAGTCACAATACAATGCCCCACACAACAAGTTTGTCCCCATATGGATTGATACATATGAGGTGATTAACTAAGTAAACTCAGTGGTTTTTCAATTTAAAAGACCAAAAGGTTTGAGAGCACAACCTACTATATACATTTCCAAACTCAAGTTGTATAGAGCTCCTTTAAAAATCTTACCCATCAAACCTGCATTTTATAAATCCCCTAAATATAAGGTCAAGGAGATAGTAATTAGTAAGTTTGCATGAGACAATGTAAATATCTGGTAAAATTGAGAAATTACCCCATTGAGGAATATACATGGAAAAAAGTGAGGGATTGCTGACATTGCTATATAAGATCAATATATTTTATCTCAAAGGTGGATAGTGTTGTGATGATTCAGGAAAATCATGACCATCACACTATCCTACTTATGGATAATTATTTTATTTACCCAAGGAAAGCAACCAGGGGACGGGTAATACTGAGCTCAGAGGAGCAAAACTTATAATAAATTAAAACCAAGATAACCTGAACAAATAGAAAGAGATGAACCTATCACTCAACCTGAATTAAAAAAAGCTAAAATGATCCAACCAGGTCAGAGGTGATAAACCACTATCTGTCCATGATGGAGGGTGAGGGGGTTTTTAAGCTTATTGTCATCCTTTGTGTCAGACAGAGTATGGTAAAGAGCTGAGAGCATGGGCATGGGTGCATCCTCAACAAGGGGTCAAGGTAGCAGAGTGGGGCTTTAAGCTCAATTTTTATTATGAGGATGGAGGTTAATATATTCATAAAGGTCTTTCTCAGCCTTGAGGCGAACTTTGGGAAGAATGGTGAAGTTGGTGATGTTGTTACTGGTAATGTAGATCTTGGGGCCAAATTTTGTGACTGTCACAACTTCTTGTATTGCTTTTTTAATGACTCAGTGGAATCAGAGGGATTCTTTTTTTTGTACTTGTTGCATTAGGGGAAGGCCAGGGATGGGTAACCCTTGGCCAAGACTGCGACTGATTTTGCTACAGCCTTTTGGAGGGGGTCAACAATTAGGGGAGTCAACATCCTCTTTGGTGTGTTGGTTGTTACTTAAGAACTCATCAGCATCAGTGCATAGAGCATAATACCAATTTAGAGTTGAGCTGAATATTCAGTGTCTAAGTACATCTCAAGGCCTGGGGCCTTAACTGAGTTGGGATGGTGTCAGAAAATTGACTTTGGGATCTGCTAGTTGGCATGCTAACCAGTATGAAGACTGGTCAGCCCTTGCCATTTTGCCTTAGGCGTCAGGGCTAGCAGCGCCAGATAACCCCTTGGCATGTCACCCGCGCCATTTTGGGGATCCCATAGCCTAAACTCCAACCAACAAAATAAATAATAAACTTATGACAAAAGGTAGAATAGGCAAAGGGAGATGTTTATTGAGAGGGAAGCGCCAGGTATTTATACTATTTACAAAAGGGCTACTGCGCCCATTGCTGACCTATTGGCTCTTCCACTGGTTCTTCCAGCCAACCACTTCTTTTCTTCTTCTTCTTCTCTATTTACATTATTCTTCCCTGGCGTCAACCCTCTACCTCCATCCTTCCCAATGTCTGAACTAGTTTTGGATCATCTTCAGCCTTAAGTCACCGGTGAACCATTTAAATAATTAACCTTAATAAATGTCAAATTTGGATTTGACCTTCGAGTTGAAATTGTGCCAGAAACCACTTTGGTCACTCACTTTGACTCAGAATATCTTGGCATCTCACTGAAATTTATTTTTGTCTAATCTTGATAATAAATGAGGCACCAGGAATAACCTCAGCCACCTCAAACTCATAATTGTTGGATCCACCAACATTGGAGCAATACAGGCAGCAAACATCTGAAGAAATACATTGGCTTTCTGCCAGAAATCCCACAATGAACCACAAATGGCCATTGGCGTCGACTACTGATTCCGCTGATGGATTGAATCATCCTTGGCTATTAGTCACTGGTGATCCTTTTACTAATTTGGGGCCACCAATTTGGCCTCACTCGAACCTAAAATACCAAACTTGGTGGAATACTAATTTAGGGCTCAACCCAAATTGGGGAGCAACTAACCAGCAATCACATTAAAGCACACAAAATTCAGTCAATAAATCATTTCGCTGGGATTGGCTATATCATTCCAAATAACGTTAAATCATTGGAGGTTTCCATCTGGTTAAAATCACGACAGATGGGATTACCCAACTCATCACCTTCCTCCAAGTAAGTCTGGGGATTTTTTTGGAAGATGATCGGTTGATCAGCATATGGGTGGACTAGGTTTTGTGGCTTGGTGGGGTTTTTTTAATTTACTGGAGTCCATGCTGGCTCCTGATTATTTGGGGTAGGAGTGCAGTTTTGACATGTAGGTTCTTGACTTGCAAAATCAGTGGCAATTGCAGATACTGCCCTGGGGTTGGTGGAGGAAAGATTGTGCACCATTAAAGATAGTAGTGGGATTGACAATGGGAGCACTATGAGAGGATTCAGGCGTGTGAGCTGCTCAGGCTATGGAGGGGTGGCGCCACCTAATTAAGGATAATGCTACACATAAAAATATAAATTGCAGCATAGGAGCTGCACGAAATTGGCGTCTGATCTGGGAAATGATGATCTGACAATTTCATCAAGTTGATGATCTGCCAGTAATTAAAATTTATCTTGGCTTAAGGAATAGAAGGTATCCCTATAAATAGGGCTTTTTGAAACCAATGGGATTTTTTCAAGAATGTAGAAATACATTTGAAATGCATATATAGAATTTAGAAATGCAGAAATTCAAAATGAACTCTTTGTTCTTCAATGTAGCATTTCATCAAGCATAGAAGATAGGACCTAAAATTAGTCCTTCAAGTTTGAACCAAATGCCAAACCTTTCTATTAAAGAATGATTAAGCTTTAAACTTGCACAATAAATTTAATTAATAGACTTGTACAAGGCTATAATATTTTCCCTTGGCCTTTATATAGCGATATGAGATACTGAATTTTTAAATTTGTATATCTACGTCGTTTCTTTAAAAATAAACAAGTTAAAGCTTTAAATTTTGATCTATCAAAAAAGGATATACTATTAAAGTGAACGATTATTATTTGAACCACAATACTGAACTTAATCGTTTGGTGGAGTCCCTTTTCTCCCTTTTTTGAGGCCAAGGAGCTACATTAGGATTAAATATTTAACTCTGTTCTCAAGGTTTGATTCAACTCCACAACAGTGGTATGAGGACATCCAGAGTTCAATATGAGGTACTTTTTTCATGTGGACGATTACCTGGTTGGTTCTTCTCAACTTCTTTTCTAACTACTAAAGAGCCATTCCATTACACATACTCCTTATATACCTACAATAAATAGATATCACCCTATTTTACTAATTGTACATATATCAAAATTTTGCAAAATCAATTTCGGGTATGTGCCATTGTTTTACAGAGGTGCTCCCATGAATGTAGTATTCACTCAGTTTGCAAAACAATTGAGAATATCTCCAGATGTGCCCCAACATCAACAATATGGAATGACTGGTCCTATGAGTAATATGAGTGATGGGGTGTATAGCACGTTACTGATGAGGTTCAGCTCTTTGCAGGTTAGTACACCTGATGTAGATTTCCTAATGATGATTCCCAACTTATTGTTGGAGCAGTCTTTCATAAGTTTTTTTTGGTTTGATTTTAAACTAGATGTATGGTTCTAACTCAGAATTTGAAAGCAGGACTTTGAAGTTTGCTCTGTTGAATGACATGGTTGTAGATACCAGTGAAAGAAGGTGTCAGAAAGTTATATATATGACTGGACTATAATCCTATATTACCAATCGATGGATCATTAGTTATATGCCATAATTAAGATAGGAAGTATCTTTTTTTAGTACTAGATGGTCCTAACCCGAGGGGGGGATTCATCGATGTGGAAGTATCTTAATAAATTTAATGGGATTTAATATGGGTCAACAATAAGAGATCCAACCTCAGCCATGATGGAAATTATGCTAGAACTTCCAATGTCAACATGAGACTTAGAGAATTTAAAGAAGCAGAGTAAGATGATTTGGATCGCCATGAAGTGGCATAGGGATGAGTTTAAAAAGGAAAAACAAAGACTTAGAAAGAAAGTTTTCAGAGAGTAACTCATAGTTTGACTCTGCGGTAAAACCCTAGGTTTAAAGGGCAATGTGACTATGCCATAGTTTAAAATCGTTGTTATTGGAGCTCCTTGCTTCTATTTTATATTTTGTTATACTCGTTGAAAGGAACAGCAATTGCAATATCTACTTCCGTTGCATCAGTGGGTATTCACTCATGTGAAAACCTTCCACTGGATTACATCCAATCCGCCATAAATCCAACATAAGGTATAGTTTTATGAGCAAAAAGTACTTTATTTAGTCAATAATTTGGATTACTTATAGTTTTTAAGGGGTATGCTTTCAGAGTGGATATCAACCCTCAGGATCAGCGCATACCCCTGATGGATCTGAGGGGTCAGGAACATTATCTTAGACCTCTTACAGAATAAGGGGAAGTAGGCAGCAGATATAGTTAATCATATGGTAAGTCATAGTTAGGGATAAGAGGTTATAAGCTGTGATAGGAACTTGTTCCCTGCAGTGAAGAATTATAGTTGAGCTAGGGAATATCAGCTTGGAGGATCATTTTGTGAAGCACTTTAATGGTAATTTATCCTAGATCGTTTAATGAGGCATTTAAGCATTATAAGTCAATTGATGCTAGTTAATCATTATCATTAAAAAATTTTGGGCCATAAGCCCTTTTGCATTGATCAAAAGATAGATAAATGTAAAAAAAAGCTGAAAGTGTCTAAAAGGATAATTTCATAAAAATCCCAAGGTAGAGGCTTCAAACCTACTAGGGCAAATTCATACATATGAGGAGAACTCTTTACTATCTAGGAAAAAATTATCCCTCACTACTTGAGGAATAATCAGAATACTTTAAAGTATAGAAAAAACTTGATCAATGTGGTTTATAATATTTATGTAGTGCACATCTATTACAAATAAATGGGACACAAGAGTTCTCCTCCTGCCACCATTATTAATAACAAGGCATCCTCCTTAAAGCCTCAAGGTATTGTGTATATACCCTAGAAACAGCGTGTGGTTTCCACTGGAATGAGCTTTAGTAAACCTGAAGGATTGTTAAAGAAATTTACAACCCTTGGCAACAGTTGAGGGCAGAACCTTTTTCAGCTCAATAATAATCCAGCTTGTCACCAGGGGATCTGCTATTACTCTTTACCTAACTGCTTTAAAATGTTCACCAAGTGAGGATAGAAGATTGCGTTCACACATAGTACTCTGTGAAAGCGATTTGAAAAGTACAAGTATCATAAATTTGTAGAGTTTGGCTAACCCAAACTGTCTCTGCCAAGTTGTACAATCAATTCCTCTAAACAATTTAATGGACTAAATGAGTGTCAGAAAGACCAAGCGATGGCCCTCATACAAAAAGAAAATTAAGTAACTATATCGGATTACTATGACCTCAGATGTGCCATGAGGATCCAGCATCTCATTGATACCAGGGATGTAAGACTCATTTGATCACAGCTGATATGGATAAGTAAAGCCAGTGATAATGAGCTGATAAAGAAGTTAGAGAATCTTATATTTTAAAGGATAATCGTCCCCTCACGCAGCCCCTGGGAAATTATGTTACTCATATTCAAAAAATGGCCCAAATAAAGTCTTCAGCAATTACCACATTTGATATTATATCTAAAAAAGGATTAATATCCTTTAACTCAAAAAGATGACGCCTTGGACCAAATAGGAGAGGCTGAGTATTTTACCACTTTAGACATAATCAGTGGATACTGGCAGATTGACATGCCTCCTGAATATCAGGAAAAATGTGCAATTATTAAATTCTAAAGGCTATCACACCTGATTCAAACGCCCCAGGGACTGTGCAATGCGACAGCCACCTTTCAGTGGGTGATGGACACTATCATGTGAGATTTTAAGATAAGTTGTTTTTTGGTTTACCTCCTTGGTAAGGATTTGTTCTCAAAAATGTTCACCCAACATTTAGTGCTCCTGGAAGAAGTCTTTAAGAGGATGGCGTAAATTCAGTTAAAGATCAAGCCTAGAAAATTCCAGTTCTTGAAGACTCAGATGGAATATCCGGGGAACATTTTTGAAACTCAAGGAATATGGCCACAACACTAAAATCTCGATGTCATCAATTATATAAGAGAACCTAAAATAAGTAGGATGTTCAAGTCTTTCTCAGAAATGGTCAGATGTTACTGTCAATTCATATGGTATACGCAAAACTCACTGAACTTTATTACATCTACTTTGGAGAACAATCACCTTCCAATGGTCTTAAAATGCAAAGACTCCTTCAACTAGCTCCAAACATATTGACTGAAACTCCATATTCAGAGATGAACTAACTTTGATCAGCCTCTTGTAGTGAAATCTGTCGCATCCCTCACACCTATAGGAGTTTTACCCTTTTTAGACAGGGGATGATTAGAGAATCATCTTATAGCCTTCTGCAATCATGTTTAAGCAGGCATTAACGCAATTACATTGTACCTGAGTGAGAATACTTAGCCATCATATATGCTTGTAAACGATTTATGTCTACATACATGGTACTAAGTTTAAGATTTGTGACTGACCATACCTCCTTGTGAAGGTTATATAACTTCAGGGACCTAAAGTATTAGCACAATCAGCCTTGAAATTAAAGGACTATAACTACTAGATATCTTTATCCTTTAGAATATACCCATCAGAATGCTGATGGACTTTTGTGACTGTCTGTTGTATCTATAAGTCCAGGGGGATATCCTCTGCGCGTGGATTGGAAGATCTTCCCGTTTCCAAAGAAAAAGGAACCAAAGAGGGCAGCTGTACCCCTCGTCACCCAGGGTGACCTCGCCCATGATGTAGACGAGCGCAGGGTAACAGCCCTCCCTCTTCAGATTCTTCCCCCAGTTCCCTCACTCACCTCTTCCAAACTTGTCCAATGAATTAGAGAAATCTGCGCTGAGATCACCAAATTGATTTTGAAGGGTCTGAAACTGATGAGATTAATGCCCAGATATCAGAAAATGTATACTCAAAAAGGGTCAAATATCGAATCATTGGCCAGAATCGCAAATGGTTTTAACTCAGCCACCAGTACAATTGCTGACGCTAACCCCCTCTTAGAATCATCAGGGATGATCCTCAATGTACAGATGGTATCTTTGGAAACCTTCGCTGACAGTTTGAAAACCCTATCCAGCAAATCAGGAGTTGTGGCTGATGAAAATTATTTGACTGAATGAATGCCCCAGCAACTGGCATGGGCGGGTTGGGCATCCCAAATTTGTTTCCAACCAATTGGGACCGCCCCTGAGTGGGGTGGACCTGAGGAATTTCCGTTGCTTGTTGGGCCAGATGCCATTGTACCAACTGACTGAAACACAGGTGAGCTTCTGTTCAGGAGTTCCAGGTCAAACTGACAGCAACTCAGCCTGCTGCCAAAACCTTCATTATCAGATTTAATTGAGATTATCTGCCCCATTTGCTGGAAAATTCGCTGGGTTAGTTCAAATTTGAGGGATCCGTTCCCTGCTAGGACTCACTGCAATTGAACACTATTTAAACAATTGCCTTGCACTGAGAAAATTGTTGGTCAATTTTCTTCACTTATTTTTCCAATAAAATCATTTCCCCAATATCAGTTCTTATGTTGAAGAACAAACCACTTTTTCCGCCTATACTCCAACAACCCTCAGGGTTTATGGCCGTGTTCATCTGGTATTTTAATAGGTGTCTATATGCGATTATGTCTCATACACAGTTATTGGCGAAACTCCTTCCTAGTTCCATAACGTAATATTAGCAGCAGTGCCACTGGCATCCTGGTTTGCCGTTTGGGTGCTTTGGCACTCTGGATGGCAGGTTGGTCTAAATTTAACTTGCTGTTTGCCTGACATAATTGACCAATCATTATTCCTACCCATTTCCGCCTTTCTCATGGATATTGGCGTAGCAATGGTCCCTTCTTTTTAAGCTAGACCAAGTTGTGAAGAAATTTTTAATTTGGCCATGTTAGCTTAGTACCACTCAAATTGTCTGATCCACATCCCATAGTTGACGCAGCTATTGTGCCCGTGTCAGTATGTTCTGACAATCCAACTTGCAAAGGGTTTACTCCCACTATGAACCTAGTGGCTTCCCCCAATCCTACTACCATCTCCTCTGTATCGCTAGCTTCAACTACAACTGTCAATAAAGAGAAATTTGCTTACTTCTTACTGCCCATGAAGGTTAGTGTCAGGTCCCACCTCATTCCCTTTGAGGCTTTGGTGGATTCCTAAGCTGCAGGAAATTCTATGAGCGTTGAGCTATCCCAATAATTGAGGCTTGACCTGGATGTAGGTCCTTCAGTGATGGTTGCTTCATCAACCTCCAAGACATAATATCTGGTCCTTCAGCTGGCTCCTTCCTCAGTACATCAGTTTTGCTTTTGCAATCAATTCTTATCAATGCCAAACTTTGTGTTTTCGGTTATCTTGGGGGTCAGATGGTGGCGCTGGCAACATGTTAAGATTCACCTGTAGTCAAATATGTTGTTGTTTGTCAATGATCAAATAGAGGGGGATTTCCCTTAGTTAATACCCTTAAGAAAACTCAATGTCGTAGCTCCATCACCTCTTTCTCATTTCCCCTTTGGGTCTTCCGTTTGCTTTTACCAAAAAATTGATGCGCTATCAAAGTAACTTTGATTTTGAGAAGGCGGACCATCTTCCCCGACACTAGATTCGACTTAGGATTCTAAACAATGGTACAGTTGGTGAACATCAACTGCCCCTTGTATTCACATACAGCAGAGGAGGAAGCTGCTCTTAACACCTGGTTAGATGATATGCTTAAGAAAGGATGGTTGTTTAAAGAGACGTCACCAATTGCCTCCCCCATCGTTTTTGCCAAGAAGTCCAATGGTTCCCTTCATCCCTGCTTGGATTATGGACACTTAAATAAAATTATAGTAAGCAATCCCAACACTTTACCCCTTTAGCAAACTATTAGTCAAGCGAAGCAAAATCTTACATGTTTACCAAGCCTTACCTCATCAATGCTTTTAAACAAATACAGGTGTTGGGAAATTGAAATGACTGAAAGATATGCTACCCATATTAGCGGATCAAAGGGGAATTGAGATGAGTCTCAAGATATATGAAAAGGGGATACACGAATTATAATTGAGCAAAATGAGAACATTCAGAGAATTGAGAGGAATTATGCCAAGATTTGATACAAATGAGAGTAATTTGAAAAGAGAAGCAGAATAGAAGAGTACCAAGCCGAGGATGCATCCAGCTGGGGAACTGAGGTATAAAGAGTCTGATGGAAGATGAAAGGGGAGGTTTTTATAAGAAAAAGGGAGCGCGCAGAAAAGTATGAGATTTATAGTAAATTTAAGGTCAAAATAATGGACGATAGCTCCATACATATTTTATTAAGTTTTATTATAAGTCAGCAACCTCATATTGTCCAATTTGGTTGCTCAGTGGTTCATACCCTGTGTAAAACCAACTCGGTGGAATTGAGCTCAAAAGCTGAGAATTGACATTGGTGCTCACTACAGGGGGCCACTAAGTAACTGTAGTTGGAAGAACAAAATCTAATTAATCTACAATGATGAGTCCTCCTCTGTTCCAACAGCAAACCCACTTGCAAAATATAATTGAAGAAGTTCTTTTGTGAGTACAAGCTGTGGAACAGCAACTAAACAAAGAAAGGGGATTCCACCAGGAATTGCAACAACAATATGAAACGCTGCAACAGTTGATCAATGAACAGTTCACAAAGTGTACTGGAGCTGGGGGGAATGGGGTAGTTAGTGGCAACTTGGGGCTAGAATGTTATGGATCAGCAAATGAATATCTATCGGGTGATATGGTGGAACCCCCATGTGACAACACTTCTCCTGATTCCTTTTTGACGAATTCAAGTTCATCTTGCCAGCTGTATAATAACGCATCAAGTAATGGTTCCCACAGTCACTCTGACAACAGTTCGCCTGCCCCTTGTAGCAGGAAACTAACGCAAAGCAAGATCGTTTATATAGAAAAAATACCTCCTTTCAGTTGTGAAGGGAACCTACACGGTTACTTTAAGCAGTTTGAATTTGCTGTGGAAGGAGATACAGATTGATAAAAAGCGAAATTGTTGCTGTCCGCTTTGGATGTGGAAAGTGCTGATCAGGTGACCTGCTATCTTCCCAACAGCTTAGTATCTTATGCACAAGTAAAAGTGATTGTCATCTGGCTGTTTGGGGGTGCTAACAAAATGTGTCAACAAAAAGCTGACTTTATGACTATACAGTTTGA
>JAKSZP010013836.1:0-40238 GCA_022478985.1 Massospora cicadina
ATTGTCAAGCTTATCAATCCAAATGGCATGCTGGAAAAGTGACAGACTATGCCTTGAGGAGAAAGTGCAGGCTATAAATTTCTTCATCTTCTCAAAGTTGTGGTATGTTGCTCATGTGCTACCAATGAGCCCAAACTTAGAGAAGAAAATCAGGTCAATGCTCCAAACCTTCTGAGGGTTCAAGTCAAAGGCAGCACTGATACCACTGGAAGCCCTGTCAAAACCAAAGAGTGAAGGAGGCATGGGCCTCTTGGACTTCAAATCTCATGCCCAGCATATATGGGGGAATTCATTCCTGAAGCTAATATGGACACACATGCGCTGCCTGACCCTAGTATTGTCATGGTTGGATGACATAATAGTAGGCACTGATGCTAGGGATAAGGCTGGGTGACAGGAGGCCCAGAAGATGAAGCTTCAGGCTCTCCCTGACCTAAAGCACACCTTAGATCAACGCTGGGTGCAAGCCAAGCATGCCCAGGTTGATACTAATGGGGTGCAAAACGCCCAGCCTCTTATCTCAGCCTAGGCTTTGAAACAAACAATTTACATTTTAAATGAAGATGGTTTGATTCGCTTGGTTGGAGAGCAAGGGTTCGAGTCCCGCTCCAGCTATGAAACTTTGACTTTAGGTAAAATAAGGCTTCAATCAATTACTCAAGTGAAGGCACTTTTGGTGTACTTTACCAAAATGGATGGAAGCATCTGTTTATTGGAGCGTCAAGGCTTGGGCACATTTCTGCAGAACCCAGATTTCCCTTGCACATTTTAAATATGTTTTTGTGACCAACAAACCTTGTTGGTCAACTTCCTTTAAATAAAATACCCATTTTTTACGTTTAACTTATGGTTCCTTGGGCTAACTTGGTGGCAGACCTCTTCGTGGAGGTCTCCAACTATGTGGGCCACTACCTTCTATTGCAATACACCAAAATCCCAGGTTCTCCCTTGGGCTGCCCAGGTCCCCTACAGATCAAGGCACCCAAACTCCTGGATGCCAAACTACACTTGATTATGAACTCCTTTGGGGTCCACTCAAGCTGTTATGTTCCTAACATACCTGATCTTATATTTTATATTCTACACCCTTGCCTGGGGTACCATTGGCACAGACACCATTTGAGGTGTCTTTTTACCCTTTTTATTAACAGCTAGTTCCTTAGCAATATGGGTTTGCATCCCATATCACCTTGCTGGGAATGAGAGAGTTACAGAAACTCTCTTGACAAGTACGGGGCATGAACTGGGCAAGAGCCTAAGGCCTCCAAGAGCTGGTCTCCCCCCAATTGATATGTGAATGGATGGCAAACCACCCGTGGATAACCTCCTAGAAAGGTACTCCACACTACTGGTGACTATGCAATTGGGCCATGCACCAGGGCAGATGGTCATTTGAGTGATCAGACTGAGAAGTCAACCAAATTCAAAGGGACATCAAAGTATATAATTCCACAATGAATTCCACAACAAGCTGGGAGGAGCATAACTAAATCACTGATGAATATACAAACAAGTTGATCAGAATAAGGTACAAATTGATACTGATAGAATATGGGGATCCACTCCCAAAACTGGGGTGCAATCTGCCCACCCATCCACAAATCCTAAATGACTGGACTACTGAAGGCCATGACACCAACTACCTGATGAAGGAGTTGATTTCAGGCCTGAACTCCCACTTGATAACAGTCAAACAGCATTTGGTAACCTGGCAGATCCTAAATTGGGTATTCAAATTGGGCAAGCACAGTGGACCAGACTACCAGCACAAAGAATACCCTATATGTGCTGAACTGGGAGCAGATATAGCACACTGTTACTATGAATGTGCCGTGTTCAAAAAATACTGGTCCATGATATGCTACATCCTATCAGGCAGACAATCACCATTGGGAATACATCCATTGCAGGACCTTTTCTTTACAAAAACCATGATAATGGCTCCGATCCAACTACAAGCCTTCATTTACTATTATTGTGTGTGGGTAATTCACTGTGTGCTCATTGCCAAGGTTTTGAGCAACAAGTGCCCCCATCATAGAGGTTTGGTATTGAAGACCATTTGGATTATTTCTGATCAGCTCTGTTGGATCTCAGAATTTTTGCACATAATCCCTGGGTGTTATAAAGCAACACATTTGGCTTTCCCCATCAGATCACTCATCGCATGTAATGAGGTAACTAATTGATTGAGAATTGAATGGCCTGTAAGCCTGCCAATGCTAGAACCATGGCTAGTGATGGCGATTGCCAATCAGCAATAGTCAGAGGTGCTAGAACTCTAGTAGCCAAACCCCCAGTCCTTTTTACCTCGGCTGAATCACTTGTATTCTGCCCTCCCCTCTTACTTTCCCTTGAATTTATTTTAATAAAGTGTGGAATTCTTGAAAAAATCTAGCATAATTGGCTCAGCTTTTGGCTCTAAACTTCAACTCTGTAAAAGGTCAGTTGTTCGAATCCTGGCGTAATCACTTTTTATACACTTTTCTTAAACTCACTGTCAATTTTGTCTGTCTGTGATCAAATCTTACAAGCTCTATTTCAGATACTTATTATCAATAAAAAAATTTGAACCTTTGCACAGACGTTGGTCTTAGATGACAATACAATAATTCATCAAAAGGTTTAATTTTCATGTTCTAATTTGTCGAATATTCATGTTACGGACAAGGACCAAATTTACCAAAAAAATTATGTTACGGACAAGGACCAAATCTACTAGATATTTATGTTACGGACAAGGACCAAAATGATTACAAAAAGAGTGAACGCCGGCTAAGAAATTCGTGCCAAATTTAAGGCAAAAAAACGGATGATTTTTCATTGAAAATGACTGAAAGGGTTAAGTAGATTAAGTAGTTAGGATAATCAGCTCACCGGCCGCAAGGGCAACAGTAAAGCTGTTAGTCTGAGTGGCTCGAGAGTAGTGCTGGCACAGCCTATAGGCTACAGTATGAGCTTATCATTTGATAAATTAAATACCATAGCGAAGCACGGGTATATGGATGTTAGGTTTATATATTTTAAAAACCTGCCTAATTTTGTTTATCTAATTAATAAAATGCTTTTGGCAAGTTAAGTAGAAGTTGATTTAATAGTTTGGAAGATATGTTACATACTCAATGATTTTAAATATATAGAGATATGTTTTGAGTAGCAGTTTGGTGTTATTTGATTGACTAAATAGGTTTTTTTTATTTGGCCGAGTGGCTGATGGCTTTTGTTAGAAACGATAGGGCAGTTTAGTTTTGTGGGGTGATTAGTTATTGGTTGTTTTGATAATTTCAGTTAGTTTTACCTGAGTGGTTGGTGGATTTTGGTTGATTCGATTGAGCAATTAGATTTGGCTGAGTGATTTTGTTTATCTATAATATAAAATCTAAATTAATAGGTTGTAAATCTGAAATTTTAGACACTGCAGCGAAGCACGGGTAAAATCGACTAGTATATAATAAAATTTATATTAACCTAATAAAACTCTGACACTGACAGACGTCTCTGTATAGCTTTCATTGTGTATATCTATATATGAGATATACTATCTCATGAACAAATGAACCAATAATCTCCAAACTTGACACAAATACTCTATAAATTTTGGGAATAGTAATAGGCTATTTTTCAAAAAAAACAATAATTTTAATAAAAGTTATATCTACTTAATAAAACTCTAACACTGACTAACTGACATCGATTCGACTGAATAATTCACCAAATTGCTCAGCGATCAACTAAATACCCTTTCTCTATCGAGTCTGATAGGTTCAGTTTGATTTGCCGAGTAGTTGAGGATTACCAAATAAATTGAATAATTTACCAAACTTCTTTCCCAAAACCAAAAAAATAATAAATGATAAACGATTAGTCTCAAGGGTAAGTTAGAGAGCAGATGCAACTCCTTACTCAACCTTTTTTATCGTCTGATTTAATTAATTCATCTAATTCAGTTTATAAATCTAAATAATTTCTTTATTCTTTTTATTTAATTTATATATTTAACTAATTTAATTAGTCTTTTATTTGATTAATTTTTATTTTATAAGCTTTCAGAAGTTATATTTATTATAAATTGAATTATTTTAAATATACTTTTCTCTCTTGTTGCAGTCACTAATTGTAACAAATTTGACTCAAGGCTAAGTAAGTTTGATTATTTATTTGAAGAGATTAGTGTGCACCCAATGTTGGGTAGCAGTTGGGCTAGCAAAGATAAGGCACAGGATTGGGCTCTGCACTATACAAAGCTTGTAAACACCCCAAAAACACCAGCAGCCTAGATAAAAATAAAAAAATTGGTGGTGAATATTTCCCCAGAGATTTTAGCCTGGCAAAAAAAATAAAACCAGTTCATCAATATTCCACATTCCCAGCCCCTGCTATCAGTGGAGCACAGGGTTTGAGTTTTTCTGGATATCAATCAAATGGCACTTTGGGAAAAGCTCTGTGGATATATGCACAACCATTTCCTAGCTGCAGTATATGTAGTACTGCACTCTATAACCTGTATTGGTTGGATCTTGGGTTTGAAAATAAACAAGCAGCAGATGAAGCTACACAGGTGCATGTGGTGGTAGACCTCCCAAATAGTCAATGGGTGGTTGAGACAAAGTGCACTCAGTGGACCAAGTTACACCAAGTTTTTGTAACCTTTGACTTTCTCCCCACAATAATAAAGTACACAGTGCTGGATCTCCACCTCATGGATGGGATTAAAAGCTATGGGAAACTTTACTCCTTTGGAATACAACACTAGGCTATGCCAAACCTGTGCATGGGCAAAGCAATTGCTGTGATCACCCCATATGCAGCCATAGTAGAAGTCTTGACCCAAATCCCCCACACCATAGTTGTGTTTGTTGATGGGCAGAAATCCTGCCTGTTCCACATCACAGTGGATAGTATGCCCCCTATCTGCACCTTTTGTTGCACTTTTGGCTACAAGGCCCACACATGCCTCACCAAGAAGGTCATCACACAAAATAAAATCCTAACCAATGCAATAGGCAGTGCAGATACCTATTATAAACTGGCTATTGATACTGATGTCACTTTTCTGTGAGGTGCACAGAGGTATTGCATTCAGGATAAACCTGTGTCCTCTCAAGAATGCAAGAAGGCCAAGCAGGCCCATAGAGCAGTGGCCAAGGCAGTGGCCACAGCTGTGTCCATGATCCCACCTGCCCAGACCCAGGATAACATTGAGTCATTTGCTGCTGGAGAAGCTTGTGAATCCATTCACCA
Source organism: Massospora cicadina (assembly GCA_022478985.1). Classification (NCBI taxonomy): domain Eukaryota; kingdom Fungi; phylum Entomophthoromycota; class Entomophthoromycetes; order Entomophthorales; family Entomophthoraceae; genus Massospora; species Massospora cicadina. Next base: position 5,242 of record JAKSZP010013836.1, read on the forward strand.
ATCATATTAGGCCAATAATCTGAGGACCCAATGGGTGAGTCAGATTTACCCAAGCAATATTACCAAGCCTTGATCAAAACTGATTCTACTACCCACTTTTCTCCCAAGTTTTTGTCAACCTTTGATGATACACTGCTAGAGAGCAACAGTTTAAAGAGCTGTAACAAATTGACAAAATTATTAAAAATAAAACCCAACAATAAACCCACAGCAAAAGTAACCTATACAGACAAACACCCTGTAGCACAGTGCACTTGTGGTGAAAAAGAGAAAAGTGCTGAAAAAGAGAAGGCTGAAGGGCAAGGGGGCCCTTCTCCTTGCACCTAAGGTGCAATGGAGGGAGCCTTCACAATAGGGATGTTGAACATTGCTGGACTTAAAGCCTCACCATCCCAGTCTAAGAAACTGAGATTTTTAAAAATAATCAACCTGTGGACATCCTGGACATTTAGGAAACCCACTGTCCACATGGTGCTGAGAAAACATAGGCACTATGATTTCCCCTCCATCTCTTTTTGGTCACCGCACTGTGGGGTGCTTATATGTGCAACCCATATTTTTAAATTTATTTCTAAAAATTTGTACCTCAATGGCCATGTGCTTGTAGTGTTCTTTTCATGGGACAGCAAAGTGCACACTATTGTTAATATTTATGCTATGTCCTGTGCGCAGACTACCAGGAATTCTTCTCAGCCATTACTTCCCTCCCACTTCTCCCTGTCCCATTTGTGGTGGGTGACATGAACTATTGGGCCAACCCCGCCACCAACCGCTGGCCTTCTGCACCTGCCCTCCTGAAAGGGCAAATAGAACTTTGCGTTCTAAAAGCCACTTTGGGGCTGTTTGATACCATACCTAAACATGCACCGCTGTTCTCAACGTGTCCCTTCCCATATGCAAAATGGTCAGCTGAGGTCTAAGTCCCGCATTGACCTTACTCTTGCCCCATTTAACTTTTGGTCCCAGAATGCACACTTTATGATGACAAAAATTAATTTCTTCAACCACAGGTTGATGTCAATTCCCTTCTCTTTGTATCACCCAATGACACAGGCACCAAAGTGGTGCAGACTTCATCCAGCTGAGATCACGTTGCCCAGGTTTTCCTCATGGGTGGACAAATGAAACTTTGGCACCAGAGTTTGCCACACCATTCTGTGCGAACCCACTTACTACTTGGTCAACATTTAAAGGGAACAACATCCACCAGGCATACCATCTCTCATTGCGTTGCTCTCAGGCTGCATCAGGAGTCACTATGTGCACTCTTGCAGAAGAGGACCACCTGGAATTTAATGTCCCAACTGCAGGCTACAGCCCAGCTTGGGGTTGTAAGTGGTCAGAAGTGTCTGCTCGCCTCAGTGCACTGGTAATACAACACAAAAATCATGTTTGTGTTCAGTATAAGGAAAAAAATAAACGTGGGTGACACATGCTCTGTCTATTTTTTCCAAAAAGTCTTTGCACTGTGACAGAGCTTGGCCTTCACACAGGTGAAGTGGCCAGATCACTCCGTCACAGTTACTCCAGCCAAAGTGGCAATCAAGATTTTGAAAATATTACTCTGAATTGTATTGCTCTGATCCAGTTGAACAGGCCAAAGTTGACAAATTTCTTGAAAGTGCACATATCTGCACCATTTCCCGTCATCTGGAGTTGATGAATTTAATTTCTCAGGATGAACTCTGGTATGCCATTTGCGGTGCACCGCACAGGAAATGCCCAGGTCCAGATGGGATTCCTTATGAGTTTTATAAGGAATATTTTAATTATTTCTCATCTTTGTTGCTTGCCTCAATTAATTAGTGTTTGTTAAAAACGCGCTTCCTTCCTGGGGTCCAGGAGGCTTTCACAATAACGTTGTATAAAAAAGGGGATAAGCTGGACTTGGCCAACTGGCGCCCCATTTCACTTACTAATACAGATACTAAATTATTTACTATAATTATGGCCAACCACCTAGGGGAAGTTGCCTCTGATATCATATCCTCTGAGCAATTTGATTTCATCCCCAAGTGGTCTATATGGGACAACATGCACACTGTAGCCAACGTCTGCCAATTCACAGCTACTGGGGCACTTTTTTTAACCAGAAGAAGGATTATTATAGAGTTAACTGGGATTACCTCAAATCCTGCCTCCACAAGTTCCACCTCCCCCATTGGCTCATTAATTGGGTAATGTTGCTTATAAAATCCGCCACAATGGCTGTGCGTGGCCCTGGATTCCTCACTGATGTAGTTCGCCCTCAGAGGGGCCTCCTCCAAGGGGCCCTTTGAGCCCACTCTTATATAACTTCATCCTCAACCCACCTTTATACAACGTGATGCCCGCCTTGCTGGTGTCCATGTGCAAGGACAAGCACCAGTTAAGATGCTAGCATTTGCTGATAATTTTATGGCTGGAGTGTCTAAAAACCAAGATGCACGTGCGCTTGAGGTTAATATCCAGGATAACTCCAGGGTAATGTTGCACTTAACACCCCCAAAACCGAAATTATTCTCCTTGGTCAGTTTCAAACCTTCTGGTCACCAAAACCCCGTTTCCTGCCTGCTTCAGCAGCCAGATCATGGGTTCGCTTGCCCCACCTACCACATACTGCCCACTTGTGCTCCCTTTCATGCCAAGGACCACTGCTGGTCTGGTATGCCATTTGGGTTTGTGGCTGGAGGTGGGAGGGTACGCCTTGTTGGTGTGGAGCACCATATTCTGTAAAATGTCACAAAACGCATTGCCTCCCTCAGAGCCCACCAAACTACACTCCCAGGCAGGGTTGTGCTGGCCAACTCTATGCTCCTATCTAAAGTCTGGTTTGTGGCCCATGCTATCTCCTTTTCCCTATATTTCTTCACCTCGTTATACGCCCTACTGCAAGGGTGGCTTTAGTTAGGCCGCCCACCGCCAGTGCACTTGGATGTCATGTTTGGCCCTCGCCATAGTGGTGGTATGGGCCTGCTCAACTTCAATGCCATGCCGCCAAAATACTTGGCACCTGGATTGCTGCAGTTACTAACCCCACACTCCAAGACCAACACTGGTCATGCGTGGCTCACTCCAACTTTTTCCACACCCTGGGCCTCAGCAATCCTACCCACCCCCATTTTCTGTTAAAATATCTTATCTCACATCCCTCTGTTGTGGGCCCACATGGGACGTCACCCCACTTCAACAAATTCTCCTCTTCATGCGGAGTGCTGAGTAAAGAATTTGCATCAGTGAGCACACCACCCAGAGGGGTCGCCCTACTCCCCGCTTCACACAGGAAGTACAAGGCCAAGCCGTTCTGAACAGTGTGATACCAAGGAGGTCCCCTTCCATGGCCAGAGTGGATTATCTGGACATGTTGGACATCCCCTACTCCCTAGAAACTCAGAAAGACATCTGGAAGTACACCCATCACCTTCTTTTGCAGCCACAAGTTCGTTCCCATGTGTGGCGCTGCTTGAAATGGGTATATCATACTGCAGAGCAATCCAACGCATCACATTCCTCATGTGCTGTGTGACCAATAGGGGACTTTGGTCCACCACCTGAAATAGTGCCCTCCATCAAAAGCGATCTGGCGTGAGGTTCAACATCTCTTTTGACAGGAGAAAACACAGACCTTCATCCTATCTAAGAACATCTTCTCCTTGTCCTTGAATTCCCCTATACAACCTTCCCTCCGCGCCTTAGTGGTAGCAATTACAATGTGGACTATCCACCCGGTTGTCTTGGATGCCATTTCAGGCTATACTCCCACTCTCCAGGAAGCTGTATGTCAATTCAGTTGCACCTTATGGACCTCTTTCAAGCATGGTTGTTTGGTTATCTACTATCCTGTCAATGACAGTTGGTCTTGTCCTGGTTTCTGGTATGATTCATCACTTCAGACCCTTTCCTTCATATGTGCTCAATAGTGGCGCAAGCCTCTACTCACAATACCCCTCTTCCTTTATTTGGCATTCCCGCTGGCAACAGGAGACACAATTGGCTTCTCTGGGGTGCCCATAGCTCATATTATTGCTTGATTATTATTACATATTGGAAGTGTCCATCTCATGGTTGGCCTTCCCCAAATAAAATTTAAAAATCTAAAATTTTTAAATTGAATTATTTTAAATATATAAATATATATAAACTAGGTACTCTTTTAATTATGTTAAAGTAAACTATTTACCTTAATGGGTATTAACTACAAACTAAACTGGCTTATAAGTCTAAATCTCATCAATCTATCTTATTTATATAAAATCTAGAGAACAAAAGGCTATTCTGAGCCTTTTAGCATTGCTTTTCTATAGATTTCACCACCTTTCACCTTAAAGAAAATTTATATTTCTTGAAGTTGAGACACATTAAACAAAAACTACTAACCATTCATACAAAACACATTGGATCTATTGAATCAACCTAAAACCATCCACCACTTGAAAAACCCATTTAAACTAATAAATCAGCCAATTACTTACTACTTACTAAAACAATTAACTTGTTAAATATCTAGATAACTACCAACTGATTTCAAAAACATTTGAACTATTGGTTCAACCAAATATTAAACTGCTCAACTGTAACAATATACCAGTTACCATTAAAACATATATAATTTTCACTTCTTACATATAAAACTTTTTTATTTTACTATGAAAATTAAAAGATTATGGTGAAATATTATTGTAACAAATCAAGTTCCCAAGACCTTGGTATATCCATTCTGATACATGTAACCTTACACTAGAAGAGAGCTATCTTGATTGTGCAGCATAATATGTTGATATTGGGTTATCAGCCATTAAAGTTATACTAATTACTTTACTACAATGGAAGGTCCTGGCGGTGACTCAAAATTGCCTAATTTGGGTGGAGATCTGAGTTGGAAGCTAATACTCTGCCAGCCTTTAGCCACCTGTCTGGTCCCAGAAAGTACACACTTACTGGCCTTGCACACTTACTGGCGTCTCCACTGGTGGTCACAACCAGGTTGAGGTTCAGCGAGCTTGGCAGGCCCCTCAGTACCTCCATATGGCCTCACACCTTCAAAGGTCATGAGTTTGTAGCTTACAGCCCTGGTGAGTGAGGGTTCAACATCCTCATGACTCTGAATGGTTTACTGACCAGCTGAGTAATCAACTGAACTCACCTAAAATACTTTATAATTCTAAAATAGAAATAAAGTGAAGTAATCTGTTCAAGATTGGACTATCTGGCAAGGGCACCCACAAATGGTGGGAGCCTAGGGTGGGCAACCAGAAAGGAGATTTAGTTTTAACTTAGGAGAGTTGGAATAGGCTAAACTGTGATATGAACTCAACTCTAAAGCAAATTTATAAAATAAATTAAATATGGAAACTGGATGATTTTAATGTCATTCCAATGTGTTTGAGCCCTAATTCTTATAATTCAGGCAAAAATATGTATAAATTTCAAATTTTACTGTGGTGGATTTAATTAAAACTGTTGGTTTGCTGCCACCATTCCTATTATCTCAAATCACAGGTATGATGAAAAAAATTTTCTCCATTTCATTACCCCTTACTAGGGGATAACCCTCTGAGCTTCCCTGAGCTTAGGCGATGTGGAAGGAAATCCGCCAATTGGTGATCTTTTGTAAGTCCAGGGGAGCGTCCCCTCTGCTTAGACTGGGCGGTATTTCTGTTTCCCACAAAAAAGGGTCCAAGAAGGGCAGCTGTCCCTCTTGTCTCACAGGGCAATCTCACCCATGTGGTATATGAGCAATGGGTGAAAGCTCTCTCATTGAAGGTTCCACCACCTGTCTCCATAATTGCCTCCGCCAAATTAGTATGGCGAATTGAGGGAATTTGCATTGAAATCCTTGAAAGTCAGCACCTCTATGGCCATAAAGGTTCTCATGAAGTCAATGGCAATGTGCCCTCAAAATCAAGGTCCAGAAGCCTTAAACCATCGGAAACAAAGACCAACGGGCTTGCACATTCATTAAATGAAGAATAATGTGTTGAATTCTTTGCAAATCTTGCCATTGACATCAGGAAATTGTAAATGTTGTTGTCAGTTTGAAACATGCCTCCAAAGCATCAGGAGTAAAGCCCGCCAGGTGTGTACCTTCCAAGAAGAATGTGCCCAGTGTAAAATCCTTGGATAAACTTTTTGATGGCATTGGGCCATTGGGAAATGTTGTTGCTAATTTGAAACTTACCTCAAAACCATTGGGGACAAAGCCCAACTGGCATGTACCTTCTAGGATGAATATCTTTTGTGTCAAATCTTTGGTGGAACTTGCCAATGGAATAAAGTCATCAGCAAAAGTCACCGCTAGCCCAAAACCCTACCCACAAAAATTATAATCATCATATAATGCATCTTGCTTGGCAGAATGGATGCCAAAGCAACCAGGTGTGGGGGTTGGGTATCCCAAACCCGTTTCTGACCTCTTGGGATGCCCCTACATGTGGTGGCCTTGGGAGGTTCCTGTCACCTGTCAGGCAAGACGCCATCATGCTAACTGTTAAAAACGTAGCAAAACCGCAATTTGGGCATCTGAGGTTAAGCTGACAGAGACTCAGCCTACTGCTGACAATTTTGAAGTTAGTTCAAAGTAAATTCGTTTTCCCCCCATTTTTCTTAATTTTGTCAGGTTAGGTCAAATCTTGAGGGCCCCAACCCCATGCTTTTCTAAGTTATTCCTCAATTTAATTGTCTATTTAAGCAGTTGTAACACACTGAGAAAATTTATGGTCAAAACTTCTTAATTTACCATTCCTTAAAAAATCTCCTTTGTACCCAATATTCTGATTTATTTCAAAATTTTCCTTGTCAAATTCCTATGGCACTAACAATGAGGCCCCTCAGGCCCTATATTGGCTGGGAAATACCAATCATGATAGTAACTAAAGCTCCTACCACACTCAACTGGGCGTATCATGTAAGAAAATTATTGATTTCAACCCAATTGTTGAGGTCATCCGCCAGCAGGATATTGGATTTCTGTGGGTCCATCTGTCTCCACTCCAGGCGAGGATCCATCCACTAGCCTCCATTCTCATACCAAATTCTCCTATGGAGGATTCCAAACTGTCAAATCCAATCACACTACTCCCTGCTTCAAGGACCACTGGGTCTGGAGTTGCAACAGCCTGGTTTCTTTCCAGGTTCCTTTTATGTTTGCAATTCACCAGCGCTCAATTGTCACACATCTCCCCACACAAGCTAATGTCATTTTGAGCGGCAATGCTTCTGGCATTCTGGCTTGCCTTTTTTGTGCTTTTGCATCCCAACTGACAGGACCGTCCAAACTTTATCTGCCGTCTCCCTGACACCTTTTTTTCAATGGGAGGAAAGGGGAAATATGAACAGAATTTAAGAGTCATGGAATGCATCAACTCTACCCTTGGAGATCTGCTGGCAGGTGCAAGAGGCCTCAACTGCCAGTGGTCCAATTGGCACCCTCCACCTCCCCTCCACCATCAGGGGTTTGCAGGAACTGATGACTGAGGTGATAGGGTTAGATTTGCTTGGGATAATGGTCATCCCCCATTCTTGTGAGCTGGCAGGAACCACAGCTTACCATGAAAGCATGAAGTTGGAATAATGTAACAAACTAGGTTCCCAAGAACTTGATTTGTACATCATGATATATGTAACCTTACACTGAAAGAGAGTTTACTCAATCAAACAGCAGAATGTGTCAGTATTGAGTTGTCAGCTATTGATTTCAGACTAATGGCCATCCACTTCAATGTAAGGGCTTGGCGGTTACTCAAAATTGGCTAATTTGGGTGGAGATCTGAGTTGAAAGCTAATTCTTTGCCAGCCTCTAGCCACCTGTCTGGTCCCAGGGAGTACACACTTACTGGCGTCTCCACTGGTGGCTGCAACCAGGTTGAGATGCAGCGAGCTTGGCAGGCCCCTCAGTACCTCCATATGGCCTCATACCTTCAAAGGTCACTACTTTGTGGCTTATAGCCCTGGTGAGTGAGGGTTCAACATCCTCATGACTCTAAATGGTTTTACTGACCAACCTGAGTAATCAACTGAACTCAAACCAAATACTTTATAATTATAAAATAGAAATAAAGTGAAGTAATCTGTTCAAAATTGGACTATCTGGAGAGGGCACCCACAAATGTTGGGAACCTAGGGTGGGCAACCAGAAAGGAGATTTAGTTTTAACTTAGGAGAGTTGGAATAGGCTACACTGTGATATGAACTCAACTTTCAAGCAAATTTATAAAATAAATTAAATATGGAAACTGGATGATTTTAATGTCATTCCAATGTGTTTAAGCCCTAATTCTTTATAATCTGGGTGAAAATACCTATAAATTTTAAATTTAAACTGTGGCGGAATTGATTTAAACTGTTTTTTTTGCTACCACCATTCCTATTATCTCAAATTATAGGAAACTTTGAACAGAACTTATTCTGTTACAATTATATTGTCATCTAACCTTAGTAACTGTACAAAATTTTCTCAATAGGTTATGATAGGAACTATGTTAAATAAAAGATGCAAGTTTTTTAACAAAACAAGATGGTGAGTTATAAAAAGCAAGTAAAAATGAACGTTTCTTTCTTTGTTTCTTTGTTTGTAATGTACAAGTTCCCTTACCATTCATCCAATTGTAATGAACTTTAGTGAGCTGTTGTGCACACAACAACAAAGGTTTTTGAATTAGCACAACCATCAATTTTTCATAGTAAAATAAAATGATTTATATATAACAAGTGAAAATCTAATATGTTTTATGAAAGTTAATATATTAATACAGTTGTTCAGTTAATATTTTTTAGTTTGATAGTTTCAAAAATTTTGCTAGGTGGTTAGTGATTTTAGGTTGATTGATAATCTTGATAGTATAGTAAGCAGTTAGTAATTGGTTGATCTGATAAGTTTGTTAGTTTTGATAAATTGTTGGTAGTTTTTGGTTTTAATAAGTGTAGTTTGGGTTTACCAAGAAGTTGGTGATTGGTTGTTTTGATTAATTCATTAATTTAGCTAAGCAGTTTAATCATTTGTAGATACATATGGATTGTTAAAATGATATGGTAGGTGATAGTATAATTTAAAAATAAAACTATGCGCCAACATAAGTATCAAAATTAGTTAAAGCATTATGTTTCTGCATCTACTTTGGTTTTGCCTAGTAAAGTAAGACATTCAGCTCTGCATTTTTTAGTAGTTTTTTAATCTAATTCAAGTTAGCACTTATACCTTAAGATATTTAGCTTGACTATTAATCATCTGTTTGTTTTTTAAAAAAGATACTCATTTGATTTTTCTTATTATGATTTTATTAAAACTGATTAAATTTTACTCTTAATATATTAAATATCTGTACCAAGTTAGGTTGATATTAGTTCAGTAGTTTAAAAGATGATATGTCACATATATACACATAATGATTTTAATATTGTGATGTTTTGGTTATTAGCTTGGTGGTATTTGAAAAATCCAATAGATCTAATTCTAATTGGCTGAGTGGTTGTAGTTTTTTGGTCAATATTTATAGATCTATTGGTTTTGGGTAAGTGGTAGGCGATTTTTTAATAATTCAATATAAATTGGATTTAGTCAAGTGTTGGTGATTTTTATCTGATTTGATAAAGCTTAATTTTATTTGACCAAAAAGTTGGTGAACTTTGGTTATTTCTTATGTTCAATTAGATTTGGCCAAGTTGTTGGTGGGCTTTGGTTAATTTTATAGGCTCTTTAAGTAAGTCTGGGGGAGCGCCCCTTGCGCTTGGACTGGGTGGCTTTCCATTTCCCTTCCAAAAAAGGTTTGAGGAGGCTAACTGCCCCCTCATTTCCCAGGGTACCTCGTCCATGTGGTGGATGAGCAGTGGGTTATGGCCTACCCTCTGAAAATTCCGCCGCCATCCCTGTGCTATCAACTGGAAAATTGTTACAGTGGATCAATGAAAGCTGCGTTGAGGTATCAGCAAATAGGGATCAGCATGGGATGGACGTGGCGATTTCCTCCTCTAGGCTGACCTTGAATTCTTCAAAAACAGTTAACAGCAACAAGATTTCCCCTGTGGAATTGAAACCTCAATCTGCAAAATCCCACAAGGCCAAACGGGTGCCAGAGCAATCAGGTGTAGGCAGATTGGGCGTCCCAAACCTGTTCCAAACCACTTAGGACCATCCCTACATGGGATGGCCCTAGGAGGCTCCTGTTACCTGTCAAGCAAAATGTTGCTGCTCAAATCAGTGTAATCATGGCAAAACCTCAATTCAGGCGCTTGAGGACAAACTGATTATGACCCAGCCCACCACCAACACTTTTGGAGTCAGGTTAAGTTGAATAACTTCCCCCACTTGAAATCCGCTGGGTTAGGTCAAAAATTGAGGGCCCTGATCTCCTGCTTCTCAAAGTTATTCCAAATTTGACCAAGCATTTAAGATTTTTCTACACTGAGAGGAATGATGGTCATTCTTTTACAATTTTTAATAAAGATCCTATGTTCCCAAACAGAATTTTTTAGTTTAAATTGTTCTTCTCTGGTATCCTGTGACACCTGACCAATGTGAAATTACAGGTTGCACACCAACTGGGCCATCACAGCCATGTTGAAAACTTTGTTGCCTTCTGCTGATAACTGGGTCTAACATATTAAAGTCTTTATGAACTTTTCTCTAATTGACAAAGCAATCCGCCACCAGGATCTCAGCATTTTATGGGCAAAGTTATCTCCGCTTTGGGTGAGAATCTGCAATCTTGCAGATGACTATATTCCAGTTTCCTCATTAGGTGAATCCAAACCTACCTTTCTGACCAAACATCTCCCCACGCTCAAAACTGCAGGCTCTGGGTCTGCAACGGCATGTCTTTTTGCCAGGTTGCTTATCACTTTTGTGTCCCATCATCACTCATTATCCACTACCTCACAGCACAACTAAACGTCATCTGAGAAGCATGCCTCTGGAATTCTGGCTCACCTTGAGGGTGTTCTCACACATTGATTAACATGACAGTCTAAACTTTATCTGCTGCTTCACTGACACTTTGTCTTTGCCAAGTGTTTTGATGGTTTAAAGTAATTTTATAAAAAATATATTTGAGGTGGGTCGACCTTGGGACAAACATACCCCACCAAGAATTTTCTAGCCAGTAAAGTTACAAACTCAAAACCTACACTAGGGTGGAAGCAGTTTTACCTGCTAGGCTAACCACCCTTTTAGAGTAATTTTATAGATTCAATTGATTTTGGTTAAGTGGTTAGGGGATTTTGATTAATTTGATAGGTTCAACTGTATTAGATAAGCAGTTGGTGATTAATTGGTTTGATATGTCAATGGTATTGAGTAAGCAGTTTAGTATTATTCATGATATAAAACCTAAATTAATCAGTCCAAATCATCTGGTAATAAATAAACCTGAGCAACGTCATGTAGCTCTGCTAGTCATGGTATAGAAACTTGCTTATGGTTGTTTCCCTATTGCATAAAATATTTGTGCTATGGTTTTTTGAAATTATTATGATAGTTTTAGATTGGAAAATACCCATAGACAAATTGGACCTATTAAATTAACCTAAAACTACCAACCTCTTTTGGAAAAACCATTTAAACTATTGATTCACCAATTAATTACTACTTACTAAAATGGCTATCTTATTATTTAGCTAAATGTTTTCCAACTTATTGAAAATGCCATTATAACTATCTATTAAATTGATATCAAACTGCCCATCTGTAACAAAATGCTGTTTGACATATTAAAACATATTGAATTTTCACTTCATACATATGAATCTTTTTTATTTTACTGTAAAAATTAAAGAATTATGGTGGAATACTAGATTGTCTTTTGACCTTAGTACTGTGCAAAATTCATCAATAGGATATATCAGGAAGGGTTTAAATGAATAATGCAGATTCTAGGACAAATAATTATTTTCTTTCCGCTTGGAGTCACTTTAGAGCAATTCTATTTAAAATAAAGTAAACAACTCTTGATCAAACGCCAGCCGCTCCCATTCAATCCCTGATGACGTTGGATTTGCCACTGGCTGCTCCAGTGTGGGGCAGCAGCAAAACCCTGCCCAGAGTTTTCTGTCTGGTGGGAAAATGTGCTCAGACTGGATCATCCAGTCCCACTAAGTCCTTGGGTCGGTTTAATCCACCCAAGGATCTTGTTATCCACCTGGCACATACCCAGGCGGTGCCTCAAAGCCCACTTGTTCTCCCCCACTCCCAGCTCTGTTTTGGCCTTCAGGTAGAGTACAGGAGATTGTTCCCATACGAGGAACAAGCTATTATCAACTTGGCCCAGATGGTGAAGCTGCCAGCTGGGTTCATAGACTTCCACACCTTTAAGGGGTATTTTGACCTCGGCTTCACCTGTGAAGCTGACGCCACCACTGTGGCCACTGTGCCCCTGGTATTCAAGGGCACCCCCATACCAACAACATGCACCCAGCTCCCAACTGACACCACCATGGTAGCCCAGTTTGAAGGGTTGCCCACACATCTCCCCCAAAGTACTCCATCAGGAGTTGATGGAAGGTTTGGCCACGTACGGCTCCAACCCCATCCTTCAGTTTGTGGTCCCCAATGGGGCTGCTCGCCTAGCTTGGACTTAGGCATTTGTCATGATCAGACCAAAATTTTTAAAAATTGTGTTGTCATTTCCACCCACGCCATCATACCCTCTGCCCCTGACCACCCATTCTGGGCCTGTGTCAAGGACGGGAGGAAAATCTGTCCTTCCTGCTTTGAGTTAGATCACTTGAAGTGAAATTCCCCTCCCTTGTGGCTTTCTCAGACCCAGCGCTGTCATCGCATGGCCCTCACTTGGCCCCACAGCTCACTGCTTTTCCTGCATGGGGTACAATCCTACCCCACTCCCCCCAAAGCCTGCTGCCGCTTTGGTGCCCACTGCAGCCAACCAGCCCCTTCCTCAGGCCAGTGCCACTTGCACCTCATCAAATTAGGAAACGGCTTATACTAATGTGGGTTCCCACATTATCCTGCAATTGCCAGCCACACCACTTCAATTCGCTGACCCCAATTTTGAGTTTTACTTGAACCCATAGTCCTCATTGGCTGAAACTGATGAGATGGGTAATTTAATTGAAGCCTTGCAGCCTGCATATGACAAATTTATTCAGGTACGGAATCCCAAACTGGTCACTCAATGGTTTTACACCCCCCAACTGAACGCCTTGAAGTTCCACTTGGGCCACCAGCTTGCTGTCGTGGCAGCTGCCCACCCTGATGTAAACACCATCTCTGAGATGGCAGAGTCATCAGTAGCGGTGTTAGACATGGAACTCCCACCTCCCATCATCAAGCCATCCACATCCGTGCTGCACAAACAGACCCTTCTGTTTGCCCACAGGCGCGCTAAGGAAGCCATCCAGAGAGTGATTTTCACCTTGCAGGCCAACCCAAGAGTCACCTATGCCTATGTGGCTTCATTGTCCCAGCTCCCTGCCCTCCACATTAAGGTGGAGGCCACCATTTCCAGATATATTGGCGACTTACTGTCCTATGGTGTTTTCCTCAACCAGCCAATCATTAGCATCCTTGCTCCCCATGTCACTGATCACCCCACCCCTTTGCTCTCCTCATTGTCCCATGATCTCACCAAAGAGGAGCATGGGAATGAAAAAGAGCCCCCAAATCCCCCTCCCCTTCCACCATGGTAGGTTGAGCGCCTCAGCGCTGTCCCACCTGGTAGGTTGGTGTCTCAATTGTTATGTTTCTCCCATTCATTTTGAGCAGTCGTTTTCTTTCAGTTTAATTGATTAGTTTGTTCAGTTTTTGCTCTTTGAGCTTCAGTAATATTCATCACCTGGTTGGCATTCCTCATAATAAATTTAAAATCTAGGACAAATAATTTGATGAGGTAAGTAAAAGAAAGTAACAAGGGCTACAAAATTAAATTGGGGGGTGGGTATCCCAATGAAATTAGTAAAATATTTGCTGGATTATTGAATAAAAAAATCCTAATATATCTAGACCAACTATATCTTAAAGTTACAATTACACCCTTGTCAAGTTCTAGTTGAACCATTTTCATATCAGATTTACTATAATCAACCAAAATTATTTATTTACCCTTAATCAGCGTTGAGTTAATTGCTAAAAATAAATATTCTATCATCTATTTTTTAACTATAATGCTGACTGACAGACAACGCACAGCCTAAACTGGTGGGTCTAAATGCATGAAATTTTTCACAGGAGTTCCTTATATAGCGTAGGTGAGCACTAAGAAAGAATTTTTTAAAAAATTCATAGTAAAATAAAAAGTTTCATTTTTAACAGGTAAAAATCCTATTTATTTTTATGGTGATCAATATATTGTTACAGCTGAGCAGTTTAGTTTAGTTGATTCAATAATTATAGTTATAAAAACTACCCAACAAATTTTTTTTAGTACTAGATGAAAACTACCTAACAATTTTAACTAATCAAATCACTTACATTAAGTTCCACTGTTAAGAATAAAGTGTTTTAATACTGTGTATTTATTTGGTGCTTTTATTAATAATATTAACGCATAATTTGGGACCATCTAGTACTAAAAAATATTAACGCATAAATAAATATTGTGCCTTATAGCAAATATCTAACTTTAGAAATAAACCTAGGTATCATATTAAATATGAAGATTTCATAGTAGTAATTATTATAGTGATTATACCCCCACTAAACTGCAGAAAACTGCAATATTTTAATTTTAGCTTGAAGATAATTACTTTAAAATTTTTAAGTTATTTTGTAAAAATGTTCACTAAGTACTTGTTTTCATTATCCCTTTTCTAAATTACAGAATTATAATTTTAATGCAAAGGTATGCGCTTTAATAGTCTTTAGTTATTAAGAAAAATATTCACTAGATATTTGTTTCTATTAGTTTAACAATAAGATGTAGATTTTAGTAAATAATCTTATTAGAAAAATGAACCCAACATGACATTCTTAAATTTGAAGTGTGTTATTAAGATCAATTTAAGGTAAGCTTTTTAGTGGCTTTACTTATTTTTTACTACCTTTAGCTATTAATTTATTAAAGTTATTATCAGTTGTTTTTAAGATGATCATCTGAGATTTGCTTTGTACACAGTATCTTTTCAAGGTAAACTTTTTTTGATAGGTATACTTAAAATTTACTAGATGTTTGTTTCCAGTATGATATCTGTAGTCATCTGAAATGGTTGCAAATAACTTTTTAAGGTGAGTTTTGCTTCATACTTGGTAATATTTTAGTTATTTTTTTATTTAACCAAGGTAAGCTGACCAGGGGATGGACATTACTGAATATACATAAAACTAAGGAAATAATCGACAAATATAAAATTAGGCACCCCAGGGTACTCAAGTTACCCCTGTTGCTAGCGGGACTGCCAGGTATGGGGGGTTGGTGCACTACTCCAAGGGGTTTCCCATGCTATGGAACAGGTGTGAAGGAAAGGGTCTGTGTGGAGGAACCAGAGTGGGAACCATAATTCTATGAGTGCTTTTTGCCTTGGTCTCATATATCCATAGAGCCAGGCTTGGAAGTGCTCTAGTAAGTGGACATGGAATCTGTTAATAACCCCATAAATGGTTGGGACCGTGCCCTTGAACGCATTTAATGCAATTGTGTGAATTGTCCACATTGCAATGGGTATTATTAGGGAACAGAGGGTAGATGGGATTAGTGACTCAATCTGAAGTGCAAAGATGCTCTTTGATATTGAGAATTCTTGTTTGTTTTGAATCTTAAGCAGGCGTGCGACTTCCTGCCATATAGCTTTGGTTGGGGGGCATGTTTCTAGGTGGTGATGTAGGAATCCCTCCCCTCCACATACTGCACATGTTTTGTGGAGTGAGTTGGAATGGTCCGACGTCCTATAGGTCCTTCTCAGACAGCGCCAGGCGTTTGCTCTTATCCTTGGCTTTAGGAGTGGGTGGTGAGTCATTTTCCACATTGCCTTCTGTGTGGTTAAATCATAGGGAATGTCCAACATATCTAGGTATTTTATCCTAGCTATGCTTGGGGTTGTTGCGAGCATATCCCTCTGGGGGTGGTTTTCTGGGTTTCTTAATTTGAATTGGGGGCTGGGTCGTCCCCTTCCCTGTATAGTACCCATGTTCTCTATGGTCCATCCCATACGGCGGATAGTTCAGAGGATATGTTTGAAATGAGGGGATGTTCCTTGCAGACCCGTTGCAGTAGGGTGCTTGGCAAGATATGAAAGTAGTCTGGGTGGACTATGTGGGTTGGTTAATTTGAGCGCCTGTGCAAAGCTAGTCCTTGCTGCTCTGGACCAATGTTGTTGCGGGAGGACTGGAGCAAGGATTTCCTTTATCCAGGTACCTAGGATGTGATTGGCGTGGCCCTCAAAATCTATTAGTCCCATGCCTCCGCTTGAGTGTGGGCCAAATAGTGTTTCCATCCGTATAGGAGGGTGAGATCCAGGCCACAGCCAGCCCTGGATAAGCGCGCAAATTGAGGTTATAAAGGTAGGTGAGAAGGCTATCGTGTGGGCCTGGTACCACAGTATTGGGAGGATGAGTGAGTTAGCAACTGTAACTCGTCCTGTTAGTCCTGGGGCTCTTCCCTTGAGGGAGGCGACGCGTTTGGCTACCCGTTGTAACAAGTTACTTTCCATTGTCTCATTAGCATATCCCCCTGATTCTAGCCAGATTTCAAGGTGTCAGACAGGAGTGGTGGTGGGAGGTGTTGCAAAGGGTAAAATAATTGGGTTTTTTCTTCATGTGTTGGTATGAGGTTCTGATGTTGTGGCCCAATTGTTTGTGTATTTGCCTAAGAGGATGATTTCTGTCTTCCTTTTGTTGAGCGATGCATTGCTCACCTTGGAGTATTCCTCTAGAGTGCATTCCAGCTGTCGGGCATCTTCATTGTTTGCTATACCTGCTATGCAGTCATCTGAAAAGGCCAGTATCTTGACTGTTGGTTGTCCTTGTGCGGTTATCCCCATGAGACGTGAGTCAGTTACTCGGAGGAGTGGATCAAAGCTGAAATTGTATAGCAGTGGGCTGAGGGGATCCCCTTGTTTGAGCCCTCTGTGTGGTTTAATATTGTTTGTTAGGAATCCAGGGTCGCATACAGCCATGGTTGCAGATTCTGTTAGGGGCATCACCCATTTTATGAATCTTGGTGGGAGTTTGAAGGCATGTAGACATTCTTTTTAGGTATGGCCAGCTAACACGGTCATACGCCTTTTACTGATCCAAGAAGACCAGGGCACCAGTTGCTTTGGATTGGCAAATGTTTGCAACAGGGTGTATGTTGTTCCAGATTGAACGCCCTGGTATAAACTCAAACTGGTTGGGTGATAGGACGTCAGATGCAATTGCGCCTAATTTAGCTGCTAAAATTTTTGTTAGAATTTTTGTGTCAGTGTTGGAGAGTGCAATTGGGCGCCAGTTGGCCAGGTCCAACTTGTCACCCTTTTTATAAAAGGTTATAACGTAGGATTCATGGCCTCCTGGTAATAGGCGTGTTTCCAATAAGCTCTGGTTCATAGACGCCAATAGAAGGAAGGCAATTTGTTGAAAATATTTTTGTAAAATTTGTAGGGTATCCCATCAGGCCCTGGGCATTTCCTACGTGGTGCACCGCAAATTGTCTCCTAAAGCTCCTCCCGTGTAATAAGGGATAGTATATTATAATTTGGTGGTGTACTTTGTATCTTGGTAGTTTGTATAAATTCTTTAATTTTTTGTGAATCTGTTGGCGTTTCACAATATAATTCGGTGTAATAGCGGTGTACTTCCGCCTTAACCTCCTCAGGGTCAGTTGCCACGGTGCCGTTGGTCTTGCAGACCTGTGTGCACGTGGGCTGGTTTCTGCGGGAGTGTAATTGGCAGAAAAAGTATGTTGAACAGGTTTTGCCTTCCTTTATGAACTTACCTTTGTTCAATACTTTGATTCTGTGTTGGTGTTCAAAGATGAGGTTGTTAAGTCAGGCAGAAATTTCTGCCCATTTGCATCCCCGGTTAGGGCTTTAGCCAGATCTTGGAGTATTTAATTCCAGGTGGTCTAGTTCCGCCAAGGTACGCTTGATTGTGGCCGTGTCTGCGGTGTACTTATGTGATGCAATATGTCAGGTTTTGTTGATTAAATCCTTTTTGAAATTTTCCCATGTTCTGATGGGATCTGAAGTGAATGGGGTTGTGAATTCTAGGTTTGTAGCCTTGTTTTCAACCCAGTTGGATATCTTGGGCAATTTTATATTTTCCAGGTGAAGCTTTCTCCAAGGTGACACCTGTGTGTGGGATTAGGTTGGCATTAACTGCACCATAACTAATCGGTGATCAGAAAAATTGATCTTTTTTGTTATAAATTTGGAGATTCTTGAGCGGTGGGATTGCAGGATGAGGATGTGGTCAATGTGACTCATCGATATGAGCGCTCCCTCACGTATGTTGGGCCACATCATGTGGGGAAGGAGTGGTGAATTGGGGGGAAGAGCATCCTGTAAGCCAAGAGATGCCTTCATTGTGCGATATTCAATGTGTCCAGGTGGGTATCCCCTGGGATTAGGCCATCAATCCATATTGGAGTTATCCCAGCAGTTGAAATTGCCTAACATAATGGTATCTGGTGGGAGGGTGAGAGTAGGAATGTTTTCAAAAAATTGTGTTTCTCTCAGTTGCAGTGCACAGTGCATATATACATGCTATTGAAATTATTTCCTCTTGGCACATGTTTGTTGCTACCAAGACTCAACCATGCAAGTGTGATGACGAATTTGTAATTTTTAATTTTTTTGTTGTTTCAGATGATCACCCCACAGTGAGACGTCCATACTGATTGTGATGGTGCGACCCTGGTTGACCAGGATTCTTCTTCCCCTTGTAGACAATGGGTTTCTTGGATGGCCAAGATGTCTACAAGGGGTTTTTGCAGGAATTCCAGCTTTTTGGCTTGGGATGTATGAGCCCTGGCTCCCGCGATGTTTGCGCACCTATTGACACTGAGGTGCCTGCGGCGCCTCAGGAGCAGTTGGGAGGGCATTCTGGCCCTATCCCACCACGGCTCATTTTGGCCATGCTCTGCATCTGTACTCCAATTCTTTCACTGCCATTGTTGGTTCCCTTGGTCTGACCCAATGATTCAATGGAATTACAGTTCTTTGTATTTGCGTTCTTTTCCTGCACAGGTCTCATGTTGATTTGATGAGGATTGTTGATTGAATTTTGTATTTTGAGGTTCAACTTTGGTGAATTGTGCACCGCATTTTCACCCAAATTGCGGTTGCATTGTTCCTCAATATGTGCATGACTGATGTCACTTTGTGACTCAGTCAGGTTGCTGTGGAAATTTTCGACCTGGGCATAATGTTATGATTGGTTGGTTCAGTGAATATCCAAAATATCCTCCCAAATTTGTCCGGGGTTAATGGCAGACTCCACATGTGCTGTCGCTTTGGCTGCTGCTCACTTGCAGGATTTTTGTGCCACTTTATGTTGTTTGCTTGTAACTGGGTCCACAATGGAGTATAGTCCATCTTCACCTCAGCGGAATGGGTGGTGACCATCAGTCATTTTGGCGAAGTCTCATTATCTTCATCCATTGCTTCCTCACAATAGTCATTTTCCATTAAGCCCTCTTTCACAGGGCATGCGTGTTCCTTGTGGCCCAGTGAGCCACAGTGGTTGCAAATGGGTGGTGCATGCTCCAGTGTAACTCAAAACGCGGCTGACTGGCCCCCATCTTCAAAGTGAAATTCTGCTGTGTGGGAAATTCTGGATAGGCCCTCTTCCACCTCTGGAAAGGGATTGATTACCACAATAGCTTTGCCCATGCACAGGTTGGGCATCAGGTGAAATTGCTGTAATTCAAGTTGCTGAATTTCTCTGTAGGCCATGAGACCTTTGCAGAGCTCCTCCTCAATTACCTTATAAGGAAGGTTGGTGGGGAGTGAGTCAAAAGAGATGAACAAAGTTTTTGCTTTGTTCCATCTGGTGCACATGGTGTGCACAATTTTTTTGCCCTTGGGGAGGGCAATTTCCACACAGACTTTTGCTGTGGTATCAGCTTCATTGGCTGTTTTGAAAGCAATATCAATCCAGCTGCAGCCCATATTGTTGGTGGCTACATACACCACATGAGGGAAAAGTGAGGGCTGTGCCTCACATTTTTTCCCACAGGGTCAGTGACACATCCCCAAGGAAGAGTCTGATCTCATGTTCCACCTTTGATAAGGGTTGGTTGAACTGAATGTACATATATTGCATGTGCTTTACAGTGAATACCATAAACCCAGATGGTGTCTGAGTTTGCAATTTCTTTGCAGATTGGGTTCATGGTCCCCATCCAGGGCATTTCTTGCCCTTAGTTTTACCATTAAGTGCACCACTCACCATGATGCTCGCCCATGTTGTATTATTTTTATTGATAGAGTTGCCCATCTTTCCTGTGTGTGATTATCCAAATTTGCTGTTCAAATCGAATCATAGTAACTAAATTGATTGTTTTATTTATTTGAGGCAAGCCGACCGGGGGATGGACATTACCGAAATAGAGAAAGAAAGTATCGACATGAAACCTGAGCAGGGTCAACTCTGTCGTAGAAAGTTTTTCACCTCCAGATCAGGACTCGGATTTTTCTGGTTACATCATGGGTAAGGTTTTCATGTTATTATACCTACTAACCGCCAATAGTTTCCTTCGGCTGGCACCCCGATTGATGTGCAAAGGGTGGGAATCGAACCCGCAACCTTCAGGTTGGTAGCCGTACGCCCTACCGACTCGCCTTCCACCCCTAACTAAATTGATTGTTACGAGAAAGAAAAAGCCTTAATATTTTAGTTATTTTATTAATCTTGATTTTAGCACAAAGCTATTATAATTGTCTATGTTTACAAACATAATCATTAAAAATTTTTTTTATTTTGATTGCTCTAAATAAAGTAGTAATTTATTGATTTTGATTTCAGCATCCATTTAAAAAATTGCAAACTTTTTAAGATGGGTTTTGTTACTTACTTGATACTATATTTAGTGATTTATAATGATTTTGATTTCAGCATAAATAATTATAATTGTCTATGTTAACAACATCATCAGGGTAAGTTTTAAAATTCTTACTTGATCAAATAAAAGTAGCAATTTTGTAGATTTTTATTTCACTATAAACTTTTATCATCTTAAACATTTGGTATTCTTATTTTTTAAGTCAAGTTTTGATCTTTTATACTTGATCTGTATTATATATATAAATGATTGTTTGTTTCTTTGTTGGTTTGTAATACAAGCAAACCTACATCATTCATCCAATTGTGATGAAACTTTGATGAGTTTTGCACACACCCATAGGTTTATTAATTAGTATATTCATTTTCTTATATGTAATAAAAGTTTTATATTTAAGAAGTAGAAATTCTATATGCTTTTGATGGTAATTAGATAATTTTTAAAAACAATCAATTTTAGTATTTGGTTAGTTTGATAGTTAAATGGTTTTGCCAAGGGTTTATGGTCATTTAGCTAATTAGTAAGCTCAATGGTTTTAGTAAGCAGGTAATGACTAGTTTATTTGATAAGCCAATTAGTTTTGGCAAGTTGTTAGTGGATTTTGGTTGTTTCAGTAAGTTTTAGTTAGGTTTGTACAAGCAGTTGCAATTAGTTGATTTGGTATGTTCAATAGTTTTAGCTAAGCAGTTTAGTGGTTTATCTATATATAGATAGCTAAAACTGATATTTGCAAGCTATGTTAGAAGAAAAATTAAAATGATGAGCCAACGTAGTTGCAAGTTAATTAAAAATATATTGTATTTGCATTTACTTTGCTTTTGTTTTGGACAATAAGACGTTAAGTTCTGCATTTTTGATCAGTTTAAATTGAGTTCAATTTAAGCGCTTAAACCTTAGGATACGTTAGCTTGACTATTAAATGTCCAATTGTTTTTAAAATAACCACTGTCAGGAATGCAATCCAAATGGTGGATAATATACATTACGCCTAATGGAGTTCTGTTGATGCAGA
The DNA here is from genome assembly GCA_022478985.1 of Massospora cicadina. NCBI lineage: Eukaryota > Fungi > Entomophthoromycota > Entomophthoromycetes > Entomophthorales > Entomophthoraceae > Massospora > Massospora cicadina. The sequence goes on from JAKSZP010013836.1 coordinate 27,157, forward strand.
AGCTGCTGGATTTGTCATAAGTGATGAATTCCAAGATGAGCTGCTGAAAGCTTAAATACCTCTTATATCTGCCAAGGTAATTGCTAAAGATCTTGCCAGTCAGGGCTCATTTAAATTTGCTGAACTAATTGGGAACAACTGTGCACGACAGAATCATTTGCATTCTGCTGCCTCACTCCAAAAACCACCATATCCTATGCAATCCCAAACCTTGACTAAATTCTATTAATGTTCCTGTTCCTGATATAATGGTTTTCTCATATTGTTTATAGCTTTACCTATTTTTAACTAAAGATTTTGCCTGCCTGATAGCAGAGATTTAACTTGTTGGAAACCACCTTTCCACCAAGAGATTTTATCTAGAGACAAAGGTCTAATAGTAGTTTTTGCTGAAGCTACAGCAACTTATAATTGCGTAGCCTTCAAAGGGATAAGCCTTCAAAAAAGATAAAAATTTCAAAACTGGTGCTTTATGTCAAGTCCCTTCTGAGGCTAACTGGTGAAAAAATATCTTCATGTAAATCAGCCCAGCAACACTAACTCTACCTCAATGGAGTAGGAAATGTGTTTGATTAATGAGCCATCAGCTGATGTAAATTATGATGCTCAAAACTAGTCTTAAAACAACATCTTCTAAAGGTGGCTCAAGGAGAGTGGATGAATATTGAAGGAAACTCCCTGATGAGGACTTGACGCTGATATCCTTATACAGTCAAGTTTCTTCTCTGTCTTCCAAAGTGTTGAGCCAGTAAACCAAGATTGATATTCACCGCTGACTCCTAGATACCAAAGCCTCCCACAATAATGTCAATACTTGCTGCATTAATCGTCAGGATGACATGGATGACTTCCACTGTCAGGTTGATAAGGATATCCCTCAAACTGGCCTAGAAATCATGGAATCAACTGAGGCTGGCTGGTCCCCTCCTTCAGCTATCTATGTTCTCTCCAAACCTGTTGGGTATTTTAAACCCACATTTATGGATAAGTACATGTCTGGAACAAAGGTATTAAGTCTTATCTGTATATATTTAAAACTATGATGGAGGGCGCTACAGATCACTAAAAGTGTCAGCACATACATATCTGCCTCACTAGAAAGGCTTGAGAAATCATGATCCCTACTTAAATAAGTGTAAAAACTGGAGGAGCTAAATGATGACCTTATCAAGGAATTCAGCAGTAACCTTGTGGGAATTCAGGAGTTTTGGTTGCTCATTGGTTCATTTTCTACTTAATTTATCACAATAATTGATAAGAGAAATAGGTTTCTTGACTGCAGAATTTTTACTATTGGGGGTTTTAATGTAACTTATAATAGACTAAGAATCTTTTAAATAAGGAAATGGAAGTGTTTTATAGAGTATTTTTATTATTATCAGCACCGGGTAAAAAAGAACCATCTTAGTATTTAGAAGACTATTATTTAAAATATAGAAGGTTTATAGCAAAATTGATGAGTTCAGATTGCTTAGTAACATCTGAATTTGGGAACATTGTGAATTGACCTGTCAGATTGGTTGAAGTTTGCCTTGCTTCAATGCAAGGGCAGAAGGGGAAGTGTCAACTGTGAATATGAACCCTTGAGGAAGGGATTTTATATATTTAATCCAATCATAAGGTGGGAAAATATTTTTACCTTGTTGGACCCCCTTTAACCCTATAAAAGGGGCTGGTCTTTGTGGTGTAGCATGAACAAGAGTAGTTGTAAGGCAGGGAGGGACCTCTGAATGGCTCCCTTGATTCTGTCGCATGGTTGGCACAATCTTACTGCCCAAACTTGTGTTATTTGCCCAAGTTATATTAACAAAATTGTCACCCCAAATTGAGGAGTTCCACCAATAATAACCAGGGGTCTTTTGGCCAATATTATTACTAACTTCATCTAAAACACACTTTTTACTATATTGGACTTGTATTTGTCCAACAAACCTCTCCCTTTCCAACTGCAATCAGGCATTTATGTAGATCTGGCTGTGGGAATCCAGCAAGCTTTATGCTCGCTGGTGCTGATAACAGCTTAATTTCCACAAAAACACTTAAACTTTAAAAGTTTACTTTTTTGAATAAAAGAAATGTTGGGGTTTTTTAAAGATTTTTATTTAGCGCAGGATAAGAAACAAAAAATGAGTCTTCTAAATAACACTCAGTATCTAAACTAGATTGAGTATGAGGGTCAAAGGGAATTCAATGCTAATGTTTGGAATAGCTAGTAAATTCTGAATTAGGGAATATGAAAATTTGACCTATTGGAGCTTGGGAAATTCACTTCACTTTGGCGATACAACTGATGAGAAGTTATTTTTAGACAAGACAAGCCTGTGAGGAACCAATTTAATATTTCAACCAACCACCATTAGATAAAATATTTTCATCTTGGGGGACCCCACCAAGCCTATAAATGAGGGTGGTACACACTTAGGTGTTTTATATAAACTAAACGTGGCCTGAGGAGGAACCACCAATGAACTCCCCTGATTCCCCCACATGGTCAGGGCAATCTGACTGTCTGACTTTGTGCTATTTGATCATATAGTATATGTAAAAGTGTTACCATGATTTGTGGGGCTCCACCGAGAATTGACCAGGGTCTTTTGCCCTTTAATATCGTTATTACTGCTTAAAAGACTCTTAACATAATCGTGAACTTGTAAATGTCTGACATTTCCCCCTTTCAGCCTGTCTTTACCCACAACATTCTTATATTGAAGCTGGAGGACAATTGTATGACATCACCCCCTCAAGAATGTTGGGGGGGAGAATAGGGCCATAGGAAGCGGTCATGTACCCAGTAATGTTAATCACTGTATCCAAGGATTTGATATAGTATTATGCACCTCTATTGTAGATAATGATAAAATGGTCTTCCCATATTGTCCCAAGATTATCACTTCTTGGGCTGATGCCATTATGATAATACAGAACCAAGTCAGACACTTGGAACGTAGTTAGGGTGCTTGGAGCTCATTGGCAGCCTGCCCTTCTTTAGTCACCGTTTTAGCTAAATTGATCATAGCTCATATTGGGGCTGGATGATGCGCTGAGCCAATCTTCTCATGGCTTTCTTGGGTCCCACAGCTCTGAAGGAGAATTCATCTTTAGCTAAGAGATCAGTATTTTTGATTCTCACCCATACAAGACATGGAATGGGGAAATTTTCATAACCTGGTGATAACTAATCTGGTAGGCCATAAGAGCACTAGGTAGGAATTGATCCCTGTGAAGCGGATCAGAAGAGACCATTTTTTGCAGAATGGAGACCAAGTTCCATTCGCTCTCTCCACAGTATGCTGATAGAGGGTTCATACGTAGCTGAGAACAGCTGTTGAGCTCCTATGGAAGAAGCCAGGATTTTGACTACTCTGGAGGTGAAGTTCTTACCATTGTAGTAGAATAGTACTTGGGAACAGCCATTATGAGTAAATATGTTTTGATGTAAAAACGTGGCTGTGGCCTTGGTCGTTTGGGCAGAGAGAGCCACGGCTTTAACCCACTTAGTAAAGTAGTCAATGGCTACTAGGATAAATTTGTTTCCACCAGTAGTCTGTGGAAGGGGACCTACTACGTCTAGGCTGAAGGTGTAGAACGGTTGTTGAGAGGTAGTTGGTTGCACTGGTATATAGTCTTGAAACTGGATTGCTTCTTACACGTGAAGCAAGCATCCAAAACTTTAAAAATATATTCCATAATTCCTTCCCAATAGTACCAATCCTTAATACACTCATAGGTTTTCTTTGCTCCTCCATGACCTAGGGTAAAGTGATCTTTCAGGATAGCAGGTACAGTACTGAGGGACGAAGGTAAGGTAGCCACTTTGCCCCCACCTTCTTGTATAATTTTAATCTTCACCTTGGTGTTTCAGGAGTGCTGAGCTAACATTTTCTTTATGGGCTCGTCCTCATTATCCCAGTCATTGGGGGTCATTAAGAGGTCATATAACCTCTCCACCTCGCTATTATCCAAGTGAAGGACTGTCAGCTGAGTTAAACCATCAATATTCATGTGATGAGTTCAAGCATGATGTTCAATCTTCATGTCGTAATGCAGGAGCTTTAGAGACCAGAAAGCTAACCGGCCAGTAGAATCCTTCATGTTCTGTAACCATCTCGACGAAGTGTGGTCCATGACCACAGTGTAGGTAGTCCCATACAGGAAAGGGCGGTAGTTCGTTATAGTTAACAGAACGGCAAGGAACTCCTTCTCCATTATGCTGTAGTTGCGTTCCAATTTGATAACATCTTGATGAAATAGAATACAGGATGATCTACACCGTTTTCATCCAATTGGGCTAAGATGTCCCCAATGGCGTAGTCCGAGGCGCCAGTAAACAAGATAAATAATTTTCCATAGTCAGGGTGCCTCAGGATAGGACGTTGTTGTAGCAGGTTCTTCAACATTTCAAAAGCGACCTTCTGTCCAGCGCCCCAATGGAAAAGGGTGTTCTTAGTCTTAGGCGGACGAGGGGTTTGCTGAGTTGGGCAAACTTAGGGATAGACAGATGATAATACCCCATCATCCTTAAAAATACCTAAATACCCCATAAATTTTTTTGGGGGAGGCATTTTTAAGATCGCTTCAACCTTATCATGTATGGGTTGGATTCCCTCTTGAGAAATGGAGTATCTAAGAAAATCCAATTTCCATTGGAAGAAGGTACACTTTGAGGGTTTTAACTTGATATTTGACTCATGTAAGCGTTGAAATACCTCCTTCAGGTGATCAAAAAGTTCATTAAAGGTTTATGAGAACATCGTGATGTCATCAAAATAGAAAATGACACAAGTTAACTTGAGGCCCTGCAAGATGTAATCCATTGCACGCTGGAAAGAGGCAGGTGCCTTGCACAACTCTTGAGGTAATCAGGTGGGTTGGAAGAGACCCTAACTGCAAATAAGAGCATATTTCTCCTAGTATTGGGGAGAAAGGTTCATTTGCCAATAACCGCTAGCCAAATCTATTGTGGAGAAGAATTTATATCTGGGGAGTTGTTCCAGGGCGTCTTCAATGCATGGGATAGGATAGCTATCCTTTTTCATGCGGTTACGTAACTTGTGGTAGTCCATGACTATCCAATGACCTCCGTTCTTCTTTTTAATTAGCAAAAGGAGGGAAGACCAAGGGCTTTGTGAAGTAACTAGTAACCTCGCGTCTGTTAGCTACTTGAGTTTCATCCTCATCTACTGTTCTTCCACCTTTGATTTAAGGTAAGGTTTTGACCAAATAGGATGGGCATTACCCACATCAATGGAGTGGCTCCAGTCCTTCATATGGCCATAGTAATTAACTGATTTAGAAATATGTCGCTAAATTCTTCCAAAAGAGTGTGAATTTTATAAAGTTCCTCTGGGGTCAGATCATCTGAGATAGGGACATTGGGCAAGGTACATAACAGGTTATCCGTTGGCAGGTGTAAAAATTTACTCTAGGTTGATTATCGGCCATCAACCCAGTAACCTTTTTACTGCACAGGTTTGATTTCCTTGTGCACTTCGTTGCATTGTGTATAATGTGTTATGAATTGATAATAGTATGGATACTTTTATCTTTAGTTGATATTGAACTATTATTTGGCTCAACGCTTGACCAGTATTTCTGATTAAATACTCTGTAAGTTGTACTCATAGGGATTCATTACCTATACTCTTGTCCACCCAATCTTTGTTAAGATACCCCAGTGACAGTCTCTCTCAGCCCAACACACAGTCGGCAGCTATCCTGATTGTGGTTCCTTCATCTCTAGATCCCCACTCGGATCTTTACTTTTCTCTCTGAGAGTCTTCCAATTATTGCTTTCTGCAGTAATATCCTTGATATAGTAATGACACAATAGAAGATGATAGTCTAACTATACACCAAATTGATAATAATACTGTAAAGTACTTATTATCTTAAACTAGGTTTTTTTAGATAATGTTTTCTTTTATATTCTGGCTTCCTGCCATACAAGGATCTTGATCCTCCTAACTGGTTAAATCCTTATCACCTGTATCAACCCCAAGATGGGTGAAACCAAATGGAAAGTTGAGCTGATCTGTATCTATTCCAAAATGCTGGGTCTTATAGTAAATCCTAGGGAATTATATAGTAGGGGATTCGGCTGTCTAACCTTTTGTTGACACCTCTTTGATGAAACGGCAGCTGTTGCCATTGAATCATCCATCCTCATCTTGGAAGCGATGGTCTTCCCCATCCTGGCTAGGATTCCATCATTGAACATCCTTGAGACCTCAAACAGAAAGAGTCAGAAACGTGTACCTAATGTTTTCCTCTCGATCCAAGTGAACCAACCATAATTGGCTAGCGAGCTGCTTAGGTAATTAAATTTATTACCCATTATGGCAGGTCACTCATAATCGATTAATTTTCTAGTTGCAGGCGGCATCATTCGCCTTGCAACTTACTATTCATTCCCAATCAGTAGGTGATGAAACCTGACCAATCCCAATTGGTACACCTGATAGTTAATCACTATCAGATGCCCCTATTTCGTTGGCAACTCCGCCCAATGGGATCTTAAGTATTCATCCAGATTGATCCCCAATGGATACAACCAGGAGAATATCTAAAATCCCCCAAACGTAGTTCCTCTAAAACTTGGGCCAACCAATTTCTGATTCATTTCGCCGTAGGGAATTTTCCCCTAGCGATACCAGGTAATCTAGCAGGCTGGGAATGTGGGCAAAAATCCCAACACATCACCCCTCTTGCATAGATTTCCAGTGAGAAAAGGACTGGCATGAGAACAACGCTTCAGACATTTGGTCAAATACTTTATTAGTTCAAGCAGAGTACACTCGTCAATACTCAACGCTGCTTGGGATGACTTTTGGCATATGGCGTTCTTCCTCTTCCTCCTCGCTACTGCCTTCTCAGAGCGCGGTCCCCATGACCTTCTGTCGTGCTAGGCTGATCAATTTACTCGTGACAATATTAGTCATGGGATCCAGTTTCCCCCCATCAGGGTATATGACCCACTTTCATATTCAGGATTCTTGGTCCAGCGTCCTTGATTTCCTGATTTTCTCCCCATCCTAGACAGGAGACTCTTGCCATCAATGTTTGTTTCACAGCTTAATTAAGAATACTTATTTCTTATTCGCCCTTGTTATTTCGCTCATAACCTCTTGGCATAAGTCATTCTTAATTCTTCCAATAGAGAGCTTATCTCATTAATTTTGAGATTGATTTCCCTAAAATTGGAGCCTAATGGATTATAGAGTGCATAATGTCAACTTCTATATAAGTCCGACATCCCCCTCTCATCCAGCTCATATGTCAAATTCCAAATCTCGCTACCAGCAGCTCCTCAATAGTCTGTCTGATCCAGACCTCCGCCTCTTCCAGCAGATGAGTCAGGATGCTCAACGGAACCTCTTTTATGGTCCATCCAGGACTCATACACCTAGTCTGGTGCAAGTGGCTAGTCCTTCCATTGAATTGCCAGAAATGGTAACTAATCCCTTAAAAACCAGGCTGGCCATTGTTTTGAACAACTCTCGGCCAACTCTTCCTCTGCAGTCAATTCCAGAGTTGGACTTCAAAACCCTCCTGGATTTGGCTCTTTTCACTGATGCTCCAAACATCATCATAGATGCTCCAGAGATTATGCTGGTTGCTCTAGATCATTCATTTCTGGCTAGGTCGGACTTGCTCCCTGAGTTCCTCTTCTGACTTGGTCAATCTTACAAACTCGCTGTTCTGGTCTCTGAGCTCTCAATTGGTAACAGCATACACTTTGAGCTCCCCTATGCTGAACTCCGGGCCCAAGTCACCAAGGCTTTGACATTAGCGCTGAATCCCTCTGATCTTGATAGCCTTCTGGATCAGGATACTGCCGCTTATGCTCTTTTCTTTGCTGGCTAAGTTCTTTAAAGTTGGTCCACGAAGCTTCCAGTCTCTTCTAGGTTTCACCGTTCCTTCAGCTTTAGCTTCTGTGAAGCCCATAGTCTCTGCTTTCAGGATGCAATCTGCTCTCTGCACAACTATCTCTTCTCCAGAGCTTCCCATTGATATCTTCCGCTGATGGCTTTAGTAGTGGGCATGATTCAGCAACCCCTGTCAAGCATCCCTTGTTCACTGCCAGCCCATATATCCAGTGTTCTTGATGAAGCCCGTCATCAGGCGCTCAAGGCTAATCTTTTGGCTCCAGTGCCATATTGGGATTACTTGGAGTTATTTGCCAATTGCCTCTTTTTATACTGCTGCATTCCTCCCCGCTCCAGGGTTTCGCGATTGGCTTCCTCCAACATCTCAATTTCCCTTCCCCTAATCACTTTTATCAGGGCTTGGCGTCCACTCAACAAGCGTGGTTTTGTGTAGGTCTCACCCTTGCAAGCGTCCAATTGCATATCAATTTTGACGGGCTGTTTATTCCTACCGCAATCCATCCTCCCTCCCCCAAGAGGCGACATAGGCGGAATCATCCCCATACTGAGGACAATCAATAATAAAAATAATAATATATCGGCTTTTTTATCTATGCAGTTTATAATTTTTTCCCCAATATCTTTATTAATTTTTTATCTTTATTCTTCTTTTTTACTATTGGACTTGACCTTGTTTCAGTTCAGAGGTCCATCTCTTTCCCTCAAACTGGATCCTGTATACTTAAACCTGCCAGTTTTCCATGGTTCAGAAGTCCTTTTTTGGACTTAACCTAATCATCAGGACATGACCATCTCAATGGTTCATTGGTCCTTTGGGAACTCTTTTATTTTTTTTTCATTGATACAACGCTTTAGATACTTAGCATGGACTCAATTTAAAACTCTTCCATCAAAGAAGATCTTGATGGAGTAAGAATTGGTCACCATCTTGGCGATTACTTTGAACAGACCCAAACACAATGCATCTAATTTGTTTCTTCATCCGAAACCATGCATATCACAATAGTTGACTCTTCCCCCTATTCAATATTTTTCTAAGGCCAGTCAGTTCTTGTCATCTGTCGATTTCACTCATATCCTTTTCTTCAAGGTTGTATCAAATGCTTGCAATTGCATATTGATCAGGATACTTGTCAGTCAGTTCAAGTATTGCTTGGTACTCATCCCTGACGTAGGTTCTACCACCAAATATAAAATCGGTGGCAACGCGGCCTTTCTTCCATATAATAATTCAAACGGCGTCTTTCCCATCGCCATATGATGACTAATGTTGTAGGTGAACGTCACCAAACTCAGGTACGTTCCCCATGTGGAAGTTCTCCCTGAGACTAGCTTCCTTAGTGTCATGGCCAGTGTCTCATTGACCCGTTCTACCAGTCCGTTCATCTCTGGCTGGTATGGTACTGACATGAATCCTTGGATCCCCATTATTTCGTTTAGCCTCAGGATCACATGAGATGTGAAGTTGGTCCCATTGTCGCTCAGCAGGACCTGCGGACATCCATGCAAGTATACCACTTGATTTAGGATGAATCTCGCGGTGCTGGTAGCATCTACTCTGGTTAGGGCCTTCATCTTGACCCATCTCATCAGATGGTCGATCACAACTATGATGTACTTGACTCCCCCTGTGCTCATTGTCAGCAGTCCCATCACGTTGATGGACACTGTGTGCCAGGCGAATCCAGGGCGGACCAGTCAGTATCCAGTTGTATTCTTGTGTGGTTTGTGCAGCTGGTACTCCACGCAACAAAGCAGATGATCCGTGACATCATAGTTGATTGATTCCCAGCAGTAATACTAGCGAATATGGTTGGTTGTTTTCCTTAGACCTCCATGCTGGACAACCTTGTGAGCTGCTTGTACTATTGCTGATCTTTCCGACAGTTTTGGGAATAATAGCTGCTTCCCATTGATCATCTTGAACTTTTTCCATCCATAGTCTCAGTGTTTTCCATTGCTTTCTGAAGCGCACCTTGGATTTCTTGGGGCTTGTCCCCAATTATTCCTTCGACCATTCTCTGGAATAGCTCATACGCCTGCGGGTATACCAACTGGACCATTGGCAACCGCGATAAGCCATCCACGGTCTGATGAGAAGCCCCAGCTTGTTGGACTATCTCATAATTGTAAGCCTGAAGCTTAAGCGCCTATTGGGCTAGTCGTCCTTCCAGTTCTCTTTAGTTGTGCAGCCAACGCAGCGAAGAGTGGTCCATCACCACCTTAAAGTGCATTCCATGGACATACAACCAGAACTGCTTACATGCATAAATGACTGCAAGGCATTCCCGCTCAGTCATGGTGTAGTTCCTCTCAGCGGCTTAGAGTGTATGGCTCACATACACAACCGGATGCTCATCCCCAAGTTTATCTACTTGGCTCAGTACAGCGCCAATTGCTGTTAACAAAGCATTGGTTTGAATGAAACTCCCAATCAAAATTCGGATATTAAAGAATTGGCGAATTTGTCAGATATCGCTGTAACTCATCAAAGGAGTCCTGAGCCTCTTCATTCCATATGAATCCTTTTTTTGGTCCTTTAATAAATGGAATAATGGCTTGGCTATCTGGGCGAAGTCCCAAATAAATCTTCTATAGTATTCAACCATCCCAAGGAATACTTGGACATCTTGGACAGTCTTTGGTACATCCATACGCTCTATAGCTGCTATCTTCTGAGGTTGCGGCTGCAATCCACTTGAGTTGATTATGAATCCCAGGTATTCCAACTCTTTCTTGAAGGAGTGGCACTTCCTTAGCTTGATCTTCAGGTTAGCCGCAGACAGTTGCTTAAAAACTTCTTCCAAGTGGTGCAAGTGATCAGTAAAAGTCCTACTGAACATGTTGATATCATCCATATATACCAGGATGCATGACAACTTCAAGTATCTTAGTATCGCATCCTTGGCCCTCTGGAATGTCACAGACGCATTGCAGAGACCCTGGGGCATCCTCTTCAGTTGATATAACCCCTGAGTGGTAACAATCACGCATTATTCTTGGTCTTCCTTTGGTAAGTCAATCTGCCAGTATCCTGAGATCAGATCCATCGCAAAAAATACTTTGCTTCTCCTAAACGATCCAGCGCATTGTCAATCCTCGGTAGTGGATACAAATACTTCTTCATAATTTTGTTCAGTCTTTGGTAGTCAATCACTACCTGGTTCAATCCATCCTTCTTCTTTACAATCAGAATTGGACTCACCCAGAGACTTGACGACCGAACTAGAATCTCATGCTTCACTAGTTTGCTGATTTCATCCTCCACTACCACTTCAGCGGCTTTCAATCTTCAGATCAGTCTCATCCTTATTGGTAAATTTTCCCCGGTGTTGACCTTGTGAATTACATCTTGTGCACATCCCAAATCATGGTAATCCTGAGTGAACACTTCCCAATATTTCTCAAATAGTTTGGCACCTCCTCCTGCTGGCCTTCTAGAAAATCAGCAAGCTGCTCTTGATCAACCAATAGGTTGATGCTTTTGGCTACCCTGGCCTGTAATCTCATTTCATTGAGAGACCCAAAATTGTGGAATCTTTTCAATTTGGATGTTGGGATCAGATGAATGAACGCAATTATCTGATTCCTCTTGATCTTCATTGTTTTTTCACTCAAATTTGCCAGGGAACTCAAATTTCTCCATGGCCTGGAATTATTATCCCAGGAGCCACCCATGGCTCCACTCTGGACTTCTTCCAGGGGCTTCTGACCTCCCCATACAACAGCTCCAGAATCTCCAAATTCAACCCTGTGTCAACTATCATCTGCAATCTGGCTGGTATGATCCTCTCTTTCTTGATCCTTAATGGAATTCCCCAGTTTTCTAGGATTTCTGCTGGCATCTCGCATTGCATCCTACCAACTAATTGGTATCAAATTGGTACAATGCCTTCATTGTATATCAGATTTATGAATTTGTTTCTCCAATTCAATGGAGCTTCATCGTCCTTCTGGTATACCAATGGTAACGTCTGACCAATATGGTCAACATATTATCCTCAAAGTTACATTTAACTCCATACTTCTGCAGAAACTCTGTTTTGATCAGGATATCAGTTTTGGTTTTTCAAAACTATGGCTGGCGCAGATAACACCAATGACCTGAATCGTAGTGGCAGCACACTATACGCTCCACAGAAAACGTTGGTGTTCAGCCTAGATGTTCCATATTCTCTCTTGTGTTCCAAGTCTGGCGAGATCTTCATCTTCTTTACCAGCTTGGTTGAGACAATATTGATGGGCGCTCCACTGTCGATAATCGCCCTCACCCTCACTCTATCCACTTGTATATCTATATATGTACACTTGGAGTATTGTAATATAGTATATACTGAGTGAATGGCGGCGTTATTAGCTGAATCTAGGGTGTGAATAATTTGTGCTGATAATTCAGGAAATGATTCCTTTATCACGCTGGGGGGATAAAAATATTGGCCTCATCTAATCAGACGTCTGATAACTCTTCAGGATTCTTGGTGGTTCGAATCTTCTCCGCCAGTTGTCTGGCATATGGCCGGGAAACTTCCTGGATTATCTCTGGGTCAATTCTCTTTTCCCCAGCTCTGGTTATGGTATTCACGTCCATATTGACCACTTGGTATAGCTGATCCTGATCATCATCTACATATAGATTTCTAATGTCAATTTCTTCATTCATGATATTGGGAAGAACATGTTTCTCCACCGCTCTAGACTGTTCCTTGTCTAGGCATTGGGACCTTTTCCCAAATCCTTGGCGGCTGCTGTCTCCTTGGCCTGGACCACATTAATATGATCCTTCAGCTTTTTAAAGTGTACGGCGAAATTTCCTTCCCTGCCACACTGATAGCAGACCTTCTCTTTCTTGCTTAACCATCTGAATTCTTCAAGATTATTTCCCAGCATGGTTCAATTAATAGCCTCTTTTGTTCCTTTGTTTCCCTTCATGGGATTCAGATTTCATACCAGATTGGACTTGAAACTTCTATTTGGGGCATCGAAAGTCACTCCCAATATCTTTAGGTTGTTTACCATTTGCGAGGTGGTTATCTCCATCATGAACACGGAAGACATCATATGATGCAAATCACGATAGGGCTGAAGGGCTGCTTGCAAAGCTATTCTAGCATCAAAGTCATCCAATACTTTCTCTCCAGCAAGGATCTGCGACTCCTGATAAAATCAATCAGCGAAGCTAGCAAGAGACTCATATTT
>JAKSZP010013837.1:0-40118 GCA_022478985.1 Massospora cicadina
GGTTTTTAAGTATGCTACCCTTTCAGATGGAAGCTTGCGCCTATTGGTGAACCAAGGCTTGGTACCACTTTCGCCAATCCATAATCTCCAAGTTGGTTTAATTATGTTTGCTCAAGACCAACGGTTCTTGTTGTTCATCTATCCTAATAGACCTATAGTCTATTTTACGGTTTTCATATGTTGACTTGGTGAACCTGTGCATGGATCTCTTTGAGGAGGTTTTGCGACGTGTTATCCACTTTATTTACCTAAAAATACAGCCTCAGGTACACCGCTGGGTCTACCTGGTTCTTTCCAAACCAGGTCACCTGTATGCTCTACCCCTGTACTAATCTCGTTTATGATCTGCCCTTTGGGCACAGCCAAGTTTTGATATTGCTCAATTTATTATTAAACTAACTGTACTAAACACCCTCGTCTTATGTCACTCCAGATCAAGCACCCTCTTCTGGGCTATATTTATTATAATGCTGACTACTAGTTCCCTTGCGTTGGTCCTGTGCACTGAGCACCACCATGATGAGATTTGGAGACTTATAGATACTCTCTTGACATTTACACTTGACCCTATCTAAGAGGTCTTTCAGTATATGAGTTTGGTTTATTGGATATATTTAGTCTAACCATCAAGTCGCAGACCAGCATAATGACAGTGGTACCATGGGATAATTTAATAGAGTTATTAAAAGGACAAAAAGACCAAGCGATAGCTTTATTTCTATAAGTATAAGGAGATTTCTCGCTGTCAATTACCACAATTAAGGGTGTGCTCAGGAAGTTGTCCAACAATTGGACATTGGGGATCATCCTCTCATCAGGTTTCAGCAATTAGCTCAAATTGAGGGCAGCTGAAGATGTTGTCACCTAGGAAATTGATAAGTTGTTAAATCAAGGGATTCTCAAACCTTCCAAGAATCAGTGGTATTACTCGTTCTGATTGTAAAACAGAAGGATGGCACCAAACAGGTAGAAGTAGACTACTGGAAGCTTAATGGCATTACCAAGAAGGACTCATATCTCTTGCCTTGGATTGATAATGCGTTGGATTAATTAGGAGAATCTCACTACTTTTTTGCAATGATCTGATATCCAGTTATTTAAAAATTGAGTTGCCCGCAGAATGACAGGAGATATGTGCTGTAATTACATTAAAGGCCTTTTACAACTGGCCTTTATGCAACAAGGTCTGTGTAATGCCCCAGCTACATTCTAATGCGCCATGGACACTATCCTCGGCAACCTGATGCTGTCATGTGTCATCATATACCTTAATTATATCAATGTTTTCTCTCAAGCCTTACCTGAGCACCTTGATCATCTAAAAGCAGTATTCTACCAGCTTGCTGAGGCAAACATCAAAATAAAGAATTGCAAATGTAACTTTTTCAAGGACCAGTTGGAATACATGGGGTTTATGGTATACTCCAGGGGGCTGAAGCACAGCCAGCCAAGGTGGAGGCCATCTGAAAAATGACTACACCTAATATCAAGCATGACATACATTATTTTTGGGAATGGTCAGTTAATGACGGCGTTTCATCCCTAACTTCAGCTGTATTTGGGGGAGGCTATTTGAGTTGTTAAAAAAGATGCCGTTTTCAAATGGATGAAACGCTGTTAATACTTCTTTGACTTACTTTGGATAGCGCTGATCAGTGTGCCAGTGCTACGCTATCCAAACTCAATAAGGAGTTTATCATTCAGATGGATGCGCCCCTTTCCGCTGTGAGGGCGGTCCTTATACAGAAAGATGACGAGGGAGAGGAGCATCACATTGCATACTGCAGTCAAAGCCTAGGTTGCCATGAGTGTAATTTTACCATGACTGATTGTGTGTGATTAGCGGTAATTTATGTATATAAGCAATTTAAGTTTACTTGAATGAGGTGAGATTTAGAGTCATAACGGATCATGCGTTGTTACCTTGGTTGCAGAACCTCAAGGAGCCAGAAGGGCGTCTAGCCTGATGAGCTCTTAAGCTGCAAGCTTACAATTTTGAGTTCCTCCTCCACCAGGAGCATAACATCAGAACGCTGACTGTTTATCCAGCTTGCCAACAATGCCATGATGGCGGATCTCATTAACTTTATGTACAATAAGATGCTCAGCAGAAAATATGATGACAAACTGCACCAAGTAATAAAAGTGTTAAATTGGATGTGAACAAATACCTTCCAATGGAATGGAAAATCATACAAGTGGATTGGTGATTATACAGTGAATTTTCCATGACCCTAACCACAGTATTGTATTCTTATGAGCGCACATAGGGCAGCCAGACATGGTGGTACGCTCAAGACAATGGAACTGTTGCACCCTCAATATAACTGGAAAAGAATAAACTTTGACGCGCTTGAAACAATTTCCTGTTGCGTCCAGTTCCAAGTGGAAAACCCATTCTTCCAGAAGTCCTCATACTGGTTAGTGAAACCACATTTTGCTTGGCATACAATTTCCCTGGGTGTCTGTAACACTCTGCCAACAGGAGCTAACCAATGTAAGTACATTCAGGTAGCTATTGACCACTTGACAAGGTGGATTGAAGCACGGGAAATACGGGATTTGGGAGGAGGTCACAGTGGCCAACTTTTGTAATGGAATGTATTATCCTGTGACATGGCTGTCTTAAGCTCATTCTTACTTAAAATGGAAACAACTTCACCTTGGACATCCTCCCCAATTTGAACGATCTCATGGGCAACTGTGGGGGTTCTGATGACGCCATATCAACCTTAGTCCAACAGAATGGTCAAATGGGTTAATGGGACCCTGGGGAGCATCCTCTGGAAGCTGATAACCAATAGACCTTCTGATAAAATACTCTCCTGTCTACCATCATATTTGCTTAAAATATTAGACATTATTCCACAACGAGGAAGAGCCCCTTTCAGCTATTATATGTATGACACCCCGCTCTTCTGACGTTGCGCTGTTCACATGTAGAAGATATCAGAGTAATGGATCTCCATCGTTACTTGATAAATTTAGCTGATACGTTGATTAATTTACAAATGGAAGTGTACTCTTTCAGTTTGGCCAAAAAAAGTTAATAATTAGGATGCTGATCAGGTATGGCATAGCGGGTTAGCCCAGTTCCAAGAAGGGGAGATGGTATTGTTCCACGATCAGCATAAGTTTGGGTGAAAGCATAATTTGCCAATATTTGTATTGGTTCTTCCAAATTAATCAATTTAGTGGTTATCAATGCCTACACCATTAAAGACCTGGTGAGTAGACAAATCATTAATCAAGTGCACTTGAAGTTCCTCTAAGTATATAACAATAGGAGACTTATAATTCAGTCAAAGGGGAGAGGGTAATGTCAAGATTTTGATGACTGGACAATAAGCTCTGAAGAGCTATGGCGGAATGGTAAGAATACACCAATCTGGATGATTATTTATGAGTATTTGAGCGCATTGTACTGAGATTATATTAGTACAAAAATGCATTATTATTAAGTTCATACATCTAATGCAATAAGGTAATTTAGATTGCCTTGGACTAAGGCAAAAGAGAATTGAAAAATACCAGACAAAACCAATGAGGATCAGCAGAATAGAATAGTATAAGCTAAGAGAATGGTATCATTTGATGTCACTGATATATAAGCGAGATATGCAATTGAAAAAAGGAGGTTTTTAATCGTTCAGAGAGAGCAAAACAGCAAGAACTCTCTGATTTTCTACAAGATAAATAAAAGTGTCATCAGGGAAATTGCTCCTCTTTTATCGTACTTTCCAGTATATTCAGAGTACCAACAATCCCCATTTCATCCATCTGTTGTTCAGTGGGTTTGTCCTGTGCGCCCCTAATGGTGTATCACAATAGAATAACCAAAAATTATAAACAAGCTCTAGAAGCGTTTTATATTTGGATAATGTCTTTTAAGGAATGGTAATTGAAAACTGCGACACAAAAGGAAAAAGAGTCTAGCCATCATATAGATGATCACTCTTGCATAGCAATAATTTGATATTGACACTTATTCCCAGTATTTTATATTTTTGTCCAAGGATGCAAATAATACATAAATGAGTTGGCTGCCTCTATTTTGGCATATTCTAAAAAAATGAAAAGTTTTATGCAACATCCCATTTACCCTTACGTTGTCTCAGGTCTTAGAATTTTCTAAAGAGCTGTATGAAAATAAATCAAAATTATTTATAATCTGGTTAGCTCCCCTAAAAGACTTTGGTTCTGATCGATCTGATATCATCCACAAAGGATAAAAGCTCTACGTTAAAAATTGACCTTTATTTTTATACTTATTGGCATTTGTCACAAGACTGTCTTTAAAAAAACTTAAATTACTTTTTGATAATCAAATATACTAAAAGCTCAAAGGCATATGTAACTATAAATTAAATTCTAATCTAAGGGTGAACTCATTGGTATTGATTAATTACATCACAATAACACTGCACAGATCTTTGTTGATCCAATTGTCATTAGAAAAACTGGGACTTAACCCAGCCTTATGGTCTAACGGTTGTTCTAGGGAATATATGTAGAACTCATGCCTACTCATTTGAAGATACCACCGAACTAATACTTGGAGAACTAAGTCTATCATCACTTTTCTTTCTCTAACAATCACTTTAGTTACTATGATTTGATTTGAACAGCAAAATTTGGATAATCACGCACAGGAAAGATGGGCGATTTAATAACAAAAATAGTACAACATGGGCGAGCGTTGCGGCAAGTGGTGCACTTAACGGTGCAACTAAGGGCAAGAAACGCCCTGGAGGGGGACCAGGAACCCAAGCTGTAAAAAAATCGCAAGCTCAGACACCATCTGGGTTTATGGTATTTACTGTAAAGCTCGCGCAATACATGTACATTCAATTCAACCAACCTTTGTCAAAGGTGGAACGCGGGATCAGACTCTTCCTTGGGGATGAGTCACCGACCCTGTGGGAGAAACATGTGAGGCACAGCCCTCACTTTTCCCTCACGCGGTGTACGTAGCCACCAACAACATGGGCTATGGCTGGATCAATATTGGTTTTGAAACAGCTGATGAAGCCGATGCTGCAGCAAAAATCTGCATGTATTTGCCCTCCCTGAGGGCAAAAAAATTGTGTGCACCGCGCGCACCAGATGGAGCAAAGTGAAAACTTTGTTCATCTCCTTTGACTCGCTCCCCACCAACCTTCCTCATAAGGTAATTGAAGAGGAGCTCCACAAAGGTCTTGTGGCCTATGGAGAAATCCAACAACTCAAATTACAGCGATTTTGCTTAATGCCCAACCTGTGCACGGGTAAAGCTATTGCTGTAATCAAACCCTTCCCAGAAGTGGAAGAGGATTTATCCAGGATTCCCCGCGCAGCAGAATTTCACTTCACAGATGAGGGGCCAGTTGGCTGCATTCCAAGTTACACTGGAACGCGCGCCACCCATTTGCAACCACTGTGGCTCAATGGGCCACAAGGAACATTCATGCCCTGTAAAAGAGGGCTTAATGGAAAATGATTTTTGTGAAGAAGCTATGGACGAAAATAATGAAAACTTCACCAAAATAACTGATGGCCACCACCCATTCCGCTGGGGTGAAGATGGACTATACTCCATCGTGGACCCAGTTACAAGTAAACAGCGTAAAGTAGTACAAAAAGCCCACAAGAGAGCAGCGGCTGAAGCGGCGGCACACGCGGAATCCTCCATTAACCACAGACAAATTAAGGAGGATATTTTAGATATCCACCAAACCAACTAATCAGAACAATATGCCCAGGTCAAAAATTTTCACAGTAACCAGACTGAGCCACAAAGCGTCATCAGTCATGCACATACTGAGGAACAATGCAACCGCAATTTGGGTGAAAATGCGGTGCACAATGCAACAAAGTTGAACCTCAAAAATCTAAAATCCAATCAACAACCTGCATCAAATCAACATGAGACCTGTGCAGGAAAAGTTGACGCAAATGCAAAAAACCGCAATTCCCTTAAATCATTGGGTCAGATCAAGGGAACCAACAATGGCAGTGAAAGAGTTGGAGTACAGACGCGGAGCATGGCCAAAATGAGCCATGGTGGGATAGGACCAGAGGGTCCTCCCAACTGCTCCTGAGGCGCCACGGGCACCTCAGTGTCATTAGGGACATTAAACATCGCGGGATCCAGGGCTCATACGTCCCAAGCCATAAAGCTGGCATTCCTGAGAAAGCCTCTTGTAGAAATCTTGGCCATCCAAGAAACCCACTGCCTACAAGGGGAAGAAGAATCCTGGTCAACCAGGGTCGCACCATCACAATAAGTATGGACGTCTCACTGTGGGGTGATAGTCCAAAACAACAAAAAATTTAAAATTACAAATTCATCATCACACTTGCATGGTCAAGTCCTGGTAGCAACAATCACATGCCAAGATGAAATAATTTCCAACTGGCGCCCAATTGCACTCTCCAACACTGACACAAAAATCCTAATAAAAATTCTAGCAGCTAGATTAGGCGCAATTGCATCTGACGTCCTATCACCCAACCAGTTTGGGTTTATACCTGGGCGTTCAATCTGTAACAACATACACCCTGTTGAAAACATTTGCCAATCCAAAGCAACTGGTACCCTGGTCTTCTTGGATCAGGAAAAGGCGTATGACCGTGTTAGCTAGACATATTTAAAAGAATGTCTACATGCCTTCAAACTCCCACCAAGGTTCATATAATGGGCGATGCTCCTAACAGAATCTGCAACCATGGCTGTATGCGGCCCTGGATTCCTAACAAACAACATCAAACCACACAGAGGGCTCAAACAAGGGGATCCCCTCAGCCCACTGCTATACAATTTCAGCTTTGACCCACCCCTCCGAGTAACTGACTCACGTCTCATGGGGATAACCGCACAAGGACAACCAACAGTCAAGATACTGGCCTTTGCAGATGACTGCGTAGCAGGTATAGCAAACAATGAAGATGCCTGACAGCTGGAACACACTCTAGAGGAATACTCCAAGGTGAGCAATGCATCGCTCAACAAAAGGAAGACAGAAATCATCCTCTTAGGCAAATACACAAACAATTGGGCCACAACATCAGAACCTCACACCAACACTCGAAGAAAAAACCCAATTACTTTACCCTTTGCAACACCTCCCACCACCACTTCTGTCCAACACCTTGGAATCTGGCTAGAATCAGGGGGATATGCTAATGAGACAATGGAAAGTAACCTGTTACAACGGGTATCCAAACGCGTAGCCTCCCTCAAGGGGAGAACCCCAGGACTAACAGGACGAGTTACAGTTGCTAACTCGCTCATCCTCCCAATACTTTGGTACCAGGCCCATGCGATAGCCTTCTCACCTACCTTTATAACCTCAATTCGAGAGCTTATCCAGGGCTGGCTGTGGCCTGGCTCTCACCCTCATATAAGGATGGAAACACTATTTGGTCCACGCTCAAGTGGAGGCATGGGACTAATAGATTTTGAGAGCCATACCAATCACATCCTAGGTACCTGGATAAAGGAAATCCTTGCTCTAGACCTCCCGCAACAACATTGGTTCAGAGCAGTAAGGACTAACTTTGCACAGGCGCTCAAATTAACCAACCCACATAGTCCACCCAGACTACTTTCATACCTTGCCAAGCACCCTACTGCAACAGGTCCGCATGGAACCTCCCCTCATTTCAAACATATCCTCAGAACTATCCGCCGTATGGGATGGACCATAGAGAACATGTGCACTATACAGGGAAGGGGATGACCCAGCCCCAATTCAAATTAAGAAACCCAGAAAACAACCCCCAGAGGGATATGCTCGCAACAACCCCAAGCATAGCAAGGATAGAATACCTAGATATGTTGGACATTCCCTATGATTTAACCACACAGAAAGCAATGTGGAAAATGACACACCACCCACTCCTACAACGAAGGATAAGAGCAAACGCCTGGCGCTGTTTGAGACGGACCTTTAGAATGGCGGACCGCTCCAACTCCCTCCACAAAACATGTACAGTATGTGGAGGGGAGGGATCCCTACATCACCGCCTAGAAACATGCCCCCCAACCAAAGCTATATGGCAGGAAGTCGCACGCCTGCTCAAGATTCAAAATGAACAGGAATTCTCAATATCAAAAAGTATCTTTGTGCTCCAGATCGAGTCACCAATCCCATCTACCCTCCGCTCCTAATAATACCCATTGCAATGTGGACAATACACACAATTGCATTAGATGCGTTCAAGGGCATGGTCCCAACCATTCATGGGATTATTAAAAGATTCCATGTCCACTTAATAGAGCACTTCCAAGCCTGGCTCTATGGATATATGAGACCAAGACAAAAAGTGCTCATAGAATCATGGTTCCCACTCTGGTTCCTCCACACAGACCCTTTCCTTCACACCTGCTCCATAGCAGGGAAACCCCCTCAGAGTAATGCACCAACCCCCCCATACCTGGCAGTCCCGCTGGCAACAGGGGTAACTTGAGTACCCTGGGGTGCCTAATTTTATATTTGTTAGTTATTCTCTTAGTTTTTACATATATTTGGTAATGTCTATCCCCTGGTCGGCTTACCTCAGTTAAATAAAAATACTTGGAGAACTACAGGAGCTAAATTTAGTTTCATTTTAGACCTCATCTGTCCTATTAATTTAGAGTTCTTTGAATGTTAAAGCATCATTAAAATTTGGACTAAAGGAATAAGGAGATGCTAGTATTATTAAAGATGTTAACTAGGATCTATGTTTTACTATGTCAATCAAATGAATGCCTTATAGATAGCTTTTCAAGTACTAATTGAGAATTTCTGGAGTTTATTAAAATTGTGTAAGTTTTTAGATATTAAGCCAGCACGTTTCCCTTGCAATCTTATTTTGAACATGCAACATTTCGTTGTCCATAACAACCTAGTAATTATACTATTGTTGAGAATTGGTATGATCAACCGTATAAATAGATATAGTTTTCCTTAATTTATACTTAATTATTGACTAGATCAAGGCTTTAATTAATCTTTCCCTTACATTGACACCAATCCGCCATAATATTCTAAGTTAACTTTAGCGTGCCTTATTAAATTGAATGTCTATTAATCTATCAGGCATCATCACCAATTATAGGTAGTATCATAAGTTACAATCAATTCTGTGCTATCTCAGTGATTCTAAACCCCAATACCCTAATTTACTTCAGTTTACCTCAGCCCAGTAGCTATGGATAAATTAGATGGCTTAATTTATCGTTATTACTCCCTTGCCTCAGTGCAGCCATAAAAAGCGTTATTTGTAGTGTTTATTGTCCTCAGAAAATTGCACTAAAATTTTAGTATCTGGTGGATTTTTTTTGTTGTAAATGCCCCAAGACCTGAGTATTAGTCTCCCTGTCTATAATGAATGTCAAGCAAATATTCTGAATTGTTATGCGCTTCTCAGTTATCAATAATTTGCACTTATTTGAGCCATATGAGTTATTTTGAATATTCTGAAGAGACTGCATTTTAGAAAAGAGATTTTTGAGGATGGCAACTGAAGCTTACTTGCAACAAGGACTATTAACCTGCAAACCCCTGAACTACTGTCAGTATAAGATACTGTTTTGTGCTTTATTATTATTAATAATAAAATTATATTTGATATTAAAGTTTCTTTTTAATGTTTTCACGGTTTCTTTCATCATATAGATTACCTTTTTGTATTTTGTAACTAACATCGCACTTAAAATACAATGTTGCCATGCTGATATAACATTTTGATACCCCCTACAGGGGGCACATTCCTTTGACCTATACCAACAATAATTCAATGAACAGCGTTAAGAACAGCTTGTCTGATGACATAAAGCGATTAATAGATGCTAAAGAAGCTGACCATGTGGCCCAGCCAAACTATATTATTCCCTTTGTCACCTTAATGACGAGATAGATAACCATCCTAACTCACTCACAGATATATAGCTGACCACAATCACCAATTTTTAATATAAAAATTAATAACAATGCCAATCAACGCTACCTTGGTAGCGTTAAATAAGCCTTTAATGATATTGTTTATTCCACTACTAAACTGGAAAGGTAGATCAACTCCCTACATAACCTTGTTTCTTTCCAAGGACAAGAGGATAATAGATTGTAGGTTCTCCTTATTTTCCAACTAAGACCTTGAGCATGTTGAATAAAGTCTCATGGCTGATTTCCACCAATTTTCTAGCATGTTAACCTAAATTTATCAAAATTTCTATAGAATTATGGTCTAATAATAGTTGAAGTCATTTCAGTGATTGAACTCTAACTACACTTTTTTTACATAAGCGATACTTTATTGGAGTAAAATAAAAAAAGCAATGAGGCGCCAGTTTTGCGCCACTTGCTTATGATCTTTACTGCATTCTCTACTCTGGATATTTCTAGACCCACTGGTATTCTTATGATTCCAAATAGCAATTTATCTTTGTCACTACCTTCACAGTCACCCAATGCTATATTGGAGACTTCTGCTTGCACCGCTTAGATGATTTCAACCACAGTTACTCTGGTGGGCCAAAGTAGTTTTGTTTCCACTACTTGTTCATATAAACCTGGATGTTTGATCAGATCATCGTGGCCTTCCTAGCCCCAATAATGGAATTAAAATCCCTATTAACACAATCAACTTAGTAAGATCAATTAAGTTGGATCCATACACAGTCTACTTTTCCTAAAAAATATGCATGAGGAATGGCCCAGAGATAGCTAAGTTGCCAACTTTGATAAATTTAATGGAATATGACAGTCAGGAGCTAGTAATACCAAAATTAAAGGAAGTAATCATGGATTACCACAACGCCAAAAAGAAGATTTTACAAGAGCGTCAGATTTGAAATGATGAGCGAATCAAAAATCCATTATCTTAAATAGAGTCTCAAAAGATTGACCCTTGAACCAGCGCAAATGGAACCTTACCTTAAATGCTCATTCTAGATCAATCAGAAAGCATCACGCGTGCTATAATTGATGTAAACACCTTCAGGAATCCTGTACCCGCTTCCTGAAGTGTGAGAGGCGCATCCCCCACCGCTGCGGTCATGAGGATGATGCAACACAATGAGGGTGCCAACCAGGCGGTCAATCCAGAAGGCAGTGAAAGATCCTAATTATAAGGGCCAAAAACCTTGAGGCACCAGGTCCCTAAACGCTCTATATATTTTGACACTTATTGACTCAAATGAGTAGTCTATAAGCACCCTATCTTTTTATTTTTTTAACTCTCCGCTAATTTTCAGCTTTGAGCCCATTTTCAAACTTTGAAGTTACTCAAAAACTGTTACGCTGAGAGAAATGGTGCTCACTACAAGGGTTCCAAGCTGTCCAAGTGAAAAAGTCTATCATGAAAAATGTAGAATACTAGCAGTCAAGAAAGTAATCTGCTGATTAGTTGATAATCGTTGTTTGATGAATTAGTAACTTTTAATACAAAGTACACCCATGCAGTCTGAAAGTTTAGAGTTTTGGGCCATTTCCAGTTCACTTTTATTAAATTGACAGTGATTAGTACCAACTTCATTATGAGAACCTTAATGAAATTATTCAACAGTTATTAATGGCATTTACTCCGTGGGATGCCACTCAAGTCACTCCCACGCTTCTTTTGTGCTTTCTACCATGTGGGATCTATGTACCTCATCCCAATTATCAGCAGGAGAACTAAGCTTGAGAACTGAGCAATATCTTCAAAGTTTTGTCACACTGTTATTCATCACATCCTACAGATAGTCAGGTTTCACCATCAAAAAGTCTCCCGTTAACTAGGGCTTACCCAAACTTTATACTCCCATGTTGTTGATTTCTATAAAGCGCCTCCTCCTTTGTCCATGATAACCAAGAAGACATTATTTATAACCAAGGTTTATTTAATAAAGCCCAAAACCAAACTATGGTGTTGATTAGAAGAATTTCAGGTTATCTCAAAGATTGACTTCGTCAGAATAGTAACTCCTTGATGCTGTTGGAACCAGCACCTCTACCAAATTAAAAATATGGTACGGAATCTCCAGAAACACTATCAGGAGCTGACCTCTCGCAACTACATCTCCAGGAGTGAAGGTCATGAAGTGCATAGAGATCTGGAAGGTCCAAAATGTCTTGTGGGGCCCAAGAGGGTCTGAAGGTCCCCATGGGCCTCAAGGGCCCTCTGACCTCACAGCATCTACTCTAGGCGACCTTGACTACCCTCGGAGAAAGACGTCTTGGTAGCTTTAGACGCCTTATGGAATTATATCCAAAAAAAGCCCAAGGATGTAAACTATGAGTAGACGGTGTCCCCCTCAACCCTAGGGTCATATCTGAGGCGTTGCCAGATATAATGAAAATCTTTGCGCCTTCACCAAGCTTATCAATAATCACTTTTACTTGCTCAAACAAACCTCTCAAGGGTCTAAGACCCGCTTAAACAACCTAGAGATTCATTTTCTTCAGCACAACGATTTTAAGCCCTAAAAGAGCAAGTTGCTCATATGGCTTCCCTTTCATCCCTAAACCAAAACTGGGACAAATTCAAGAGGACCTCTAGGGCCTAAGACGACGGTTGAATCAACATGCTTCACTTCAACTATGCAGAAATCAAGATTTCAGAGCCTGCACCAATTCCAGGTGTTGATACCCTCTCCACTCCTCTTGTAAATAATTTTTAACCTTTTTTATAAGGATCATCCCCGTCCAGAAAATCATCGCCTCTTTACTATATGCATATGAGTTTTTCATGGAAGAGGCCGCCAACTGGCAAAAAGTGAAGAATATCTCTATTGCCTTAATAGAGCTGCTTGGGAGATCATGACTACCCACCTAAAAGGATGAAACACATGGGAGCAGGTCCAGATGGCCTTAATCCAAGATTTGGCAGCAATCAAACCCTGGCCAATTAAAAACAAGCGTTCATGGGTATCCTCCTGAACAAAGTAGAGAGCCTTGTGGAGCTTTCCAGCCAGTCCTACGCCCAGGCGCAACCCTTGGTTACCACCAATCTTAATACCTTAAACGCCATTACTACTGTCATCTCACTTTGGTACCTTATCCTTAGGTTTAAATGCATATGATTTGCCAAAATAACGGGTTTACATGGATTATAAGAAATAAAGGAAGACTAAACAAGATCACTGCAATGATCCTACATCATAAGGCTACCGCATCTGCCCCCTCCAACCGTCCTCAGTCCCATGTGGTTGAAAGCCAGAAGAATTTATGACCCCAATACTTGCTGTAATGGCTTCTAACACAGTAATAAGACATGCTGGAAATGACTTGGCAAGGAGGCGACAAAAGGTCATTCAGCATATAGGACGAGGCGCTCCATGCTGACATCCCTACCACGCTTTGGTAATCATCACTGTCTTTAATAAACCTGTAGTTATAGTACCTGAAGAAAATGTTTTTGTACCTATTGATAATAAACAAATTCATACTGCTTGCTCTTCTTCTGATGACTATCACATGTTCTGCAAGCTACCTCACCAGTTTGGAAGCCTTATCACCTACATCACTGATAAGTTCAAAAGACTCTGGTGCTCGCCATAGTCGACAGTGGTTCCTCTATGAAGGTCATATCATCCAAGTTGAAAAAATGTATCAAGATCGCCACGAACTTACCACATTATATGGAGTAAGGCATGGCTATTCCACACTGTACATGATCCATAGGGCCTAATCTTCCCTAACTATCAGATTTAAAAAGCTTTTCTATAAATACCCCACTATTGCATTGGATAACCTGAGCTATGAGAATCTTCTCAGTACTCAGTTTCTCTGAGACTGCTCTGTAGTGTTACATTAAGATGAATGATTTCTATCCCTGCTGGGGCATCGGGTCCCCCTAATCTTTGAAACTGTCTATAACTCAAAAACAGATGTTAAGGCCTGAGAAAGTCTATTAGACAGTAAGATACAAATTGATTTGACTCAAGTAAAATACAAAGTGCTCTCAGGTCTGATTGACTCACCTGCTGTTGATGGCAATGACGGCATGCCAATCTATTTACCTAGGATGGTCAATATACCTCCAGAATCCCAAGTTATTGACAATACCTGGTTTCATGTTAACATCCCCTTCAGATACCTGCTGGAGATCTGAGGTTAAATAACCTATCTTTCAAGGAGGTTTGACCTGTTCTGAGTTCTAGATAAAACCTATGCTGGATCTATGTCAATGTTTTTTGACTATCCTTACTGACAAACAAGGTTATTAAGCCCAAATAGTCCCACTGCGTATGTTTGCCTTCTACCAGTAGAGGCTGTCAATGATGTCCGCAGTTTTTAAAGCCTGTAGGGATTTTGGTTTGGAGCCACCCTCATTAGCTCTGGTTGACACCCATACTGGAAAGGAGCTCACAGAGAAATAAAAGCGCATAGTTAAAGAATTAGTGGAAAAGTTTTCATAAATTTTTCGGACTTGACCTAAAACTTTGGAAAGATGAGTGGAGTTTGCATCATGTGGAAACTGGGGATTTTCCCCCCTTTTGGTCCCTCCCTTACCAAAAAAGTAAGGTTGAAGAGGCCCGGGTGGCGGTAGAACTCAAACAACTACTCAAAGTTAGATTATTGATGCCTTTGTGCAGCCTTTGGTCCACCCATATCCTATTTGTTTGAAAGAAGGACGGCATTTATCAGGTGGGGATGGACTATCACCATCTCAACTTAATAACCATGGAAGATAGTCACCATCTGCACCAAATTGATGAGGCTCTCCGCATTCTCACCAGGTCATGATACTTTTCTGAAATGGACCTTGCCAGCCGGTATGTCTAGTGGAGCTTACCCTAAAGACATAGCAAAGTGTGCGCTCATATCCAACAAAGGGCTGTTTAATTCCACAATAAAGCCTCATGGCCTATGTAAAGTGTCAGTCAACTTCCAACGTGACATGAATGAGTATTCTTAGAGACTTGAAGTTATTTTTGTTTTCATATATTTTGACAATATTACTGTTTTCTGAAAACTTTTAATGGTCACGTGGAGCACCTTTGAGAAGTTTCCAATAGGGTTCAAGAAGAACTTAAAAGAGTATAAACTTTTGAAGCGCTATTTTTTCCAATCAGAAATGTAGTTCCTGGACATAAGGTGTCAAAAACTGACATTCATCCCATACCAGACAAATTTGACGCCATTGAAAAGAACTTGCGCCCACAGAGCTTGAAGGATATCAAGGTGTTCCTTGGTATGGTAGGTTACTATCGTCAGTTTATCCCTCAATTTACTGATATAGCAGAGTCTTTACTTTACCTCATGCAGTTGAACGTGCCTTTTTAATGGCGCTGAAACAAGAACAGGCTTTTATGCATTGAGGAACGCTCACTGCACTAAACCCATTTTAGTTCATCAACATTTTGATAACGTTTTGTGTTATTCATGGATTTTGCAATTTCACCGGTGGGGCCATCCTAGCCCAACATGACAAAAATCAGGTCGACCATCCATTAGATTATTTCAGCAAGACCTTGAGCAAGGCCAAACAGAACTATAGCATTACATAATGAAATTGCTCCGCTGTCTTGTTAGTGACCAAGCATTTTTGACCCTATCTCTGTGGCACCCACTTCACCATCGTCACTTAGCATTCCTCACTCTGGTGGCTTCAGCAGATGAAGGACACAGATGGTTATTTAGCCAGATGGGCCATAAGACTGTAGAACTACAATTTCACTATTGTCCATAATGAAGGAGAAAATTACCAGAATATCAATGGTCTCTCTAGAATGCTATTGTTGGCTACCTTAACCCCAAAAAAGACCAACTGTATGATCTAATTGGCTGATCAGAACGCCTGGAGTTGGAAATTACCAAGAGCCAAGATAAGCTCTGGAAACGACCAGAAACAATCAAACAAAAACGTTCTGCTGTATAAAAGGGTCAATAAAAAGTGGCTCCCCTACTTCCGTAATTGTTCATGAACTGATGTTATCCTGGAGGGGCATGTGACTGTGGGACACAGGGCAGTAAAGAATACTCAAGAGTGGGTAAAGGCAAGACTTTACTATGACCAAATGGTGAAACCATCCAAGAGGATTGAAAGCTTGTATGAATTTTTTATCCTAATATTGGGCAGTCCTTGATACCAACACTCAGTTGCCCCGATGGGTCCCTGCAATGTTATTAGCATTAATGCATTAGGCCCTCTTCCCATCGGGCTGCATGTCCATAAATATATTATCCTAGCCATGGACCATCTGACCAAATGGTTTAAAGTGATCTTGGTCCTCGTAGAAACTGAGAAAGGCATGGCTATCCCTCTCTTTTGGTCTTTTTTCAACCAGTATGAATTCCAAAAAACTCTACTTTTAGACAATGTGATACATTTCACTCTTCAGGTAGCCCAAGAGCTTACTTTGCTTTTTGGTAATAACCAGAGTTTTCGCTGAAACTTACAACCCATCATTTAATGGGGTGGTGGAATGCGCTAACATAACTCTTTTCTATACTTTGTGGAAGATGACTTCTTCTTACCCTTCTCACTAAAATTATTATCAACCCAGCACTTTTCTTATTTATAGAATAAGCTACTATTGAGTCATAAAGTTTCCCCTTCACAGCTCTATATGGGCGTGCTCCCTGGCTACCAAGTAGAGTTCAGCCATAACTTAAGACCTCAGCTCCTGGTAACTCTGATTTAACCATGAGAGCCTGGCCAATAAAATTGTCCTGCTTCAAACCCTACCCATGCAAGGCATTGTCATTACCACAGAAAGGGAGATGTTATAAATTAGGCGTAATAGAATGCAATCTGCCTAAGGTTGTACAGGAGTTAGCACCCACTGATACAACGGAAGATCAATATGATGATCTCCATCCCTAAAAAATTACAGTAACTATTAAATGGAGACCAAGAGCTCTGAGAACCACAATGTTTGTTATTAAGCAGAATTTTTTGACTGTTCAACCTTCATTATCTTTAGCCTGCAGAATCGCTGTTCAGCTACTAACTAAACAACCTCCCCTCTTTCCTTTGTTTTCTATCTTATGCCATTTTTCCAGCCACTCTCTGGCCTATCCTCTCTGCTACTCAGCTTCTCTAACTTCCATTGTACTCGTCTTGTTATTGGGGTTTTCAGCAGAATTCCCATACTTTGGCCAGATTTGAATTGCTTAGCGTTGACTCATCTTGAATCATGGTAAACTATTATATACTTAGCTCAATTCCAGCGGATAACCAATGATCAACCATCACTATTTTAGGCTTATCATCTATTAATATCAATTTTTAGACATTACCCCCCTTGACTGGACAAGATACTGCAGCACAAATCTTTGAACTTTATCCCAATGTACTCAGCAGCGCAACAACATCTATGACCTTGAACCCATGCATATTTCTTTTGGATATGGTTTGGCGTGGATCTGGGAGATCCAGGGCAAATTTTACTCCCTCAGTTCCTCCTTCCCTCAAGCTATGAAGGAGTTGATAAGGTAGACGTTGTGACCCTCTTGGACCAGGAAGAGCTCTTTCCCATATTAATCTGCCATATGGCTTCCTTGCGCGCACCTTATGGTGCTTTAGTGGCCCAGTTACGCTGGGGTGGGGATTAGAGCAGAGGTTCTTTGTTTAATGAATGGGCCCAGCTCCTGGCGGAATGTCTTTAGCCAGCTAGTGCTTCCTTGGCTTGCTGAGTCTCATCCACAGTATTATCAGTCTGGCGGATGTTGTGCTTTGTGCAGTGGATGATAGCCAGCTGTTTAGGGTCCTTCCCCCACGCTCCAACCCACTTCCAGTCACTAGGGATAATCTTCAAAACAACCAGATGAACCGTATGCAATCTGAGGTTGCCGCAATATTTGCAGCACTTAACGCCATCACCCCAGGCCAATACTTCCATAATGGCGCTTCTTATAGACATTGTCTTCTTCCATCCTGTGGGAGAGTTAGGATCAGTGATGGAGCGGCACTTGCTGGCCCTTGAGCAGGCCCATGAGCAACTTTTACATCAATTGCTCCTTTTCCGCATGCTTATCTCAGCATGGAGGACTTCCTGGTGAATTGCCTGACATTGTGTGCGACCTTTTTCCGTGAGCTGGAACTCATCTTCTTATTTGCCAGCCCCTCCAACTTCAGCCCCTTTTCATCAAAGACTCCTTAATATCCCATGACCATCAGCAAATGTGGTTGCGGGCTTTTCTCTTGATGATACAAGAGCATGCTTGCTTTGATCATCTGTCCAGGATGTCGCCACCTTGTATCTTACCCTAAATACCCACTTCCTCATCCTCCAAGAGTTTTGCCACCAAGTCTTCCCCCCATTTGCTGGCGCGACTCCCTGGAGCAATATTAATTCCCTCGCCTTAACATAGCAGCATCCTCCCCACCACCAACCTGTGAAGGATCCAGTGAATATGAGCTACCCCAAAGCCGCAAACTAGAAGAAACATGGATCCCACTGAGCAAAGCACAAGATGGACCGCACAAAGACAAGAAAGTGAGAGGATCCAAAGACGTTCTAACTGAAGTACTCTTGCATTGTTCCAATAAACTCAGCATAAACCATACACATATTTTGTTTTGTGTTTATTATTATAATATACTATTATGTATTATATTGGTTTTTCCAATTTTTTCTCTTTTTGTATAAGAATAAGTCTCTATTGTTGTTTATATTCCTTAAGGAACTTAGCATTCACTTGGATAATGATCCAACCACTTGCTGAGTTCATGATAGTGTAGGCATTCACCCCAGTTTTCTCTATTATTTAAAAAGGCCAATCCAGATACTAGCTAGTTTATGTTTCCGCCCAAACCCATGCTAAACGTGGAACAAGACCAGCAATTCTTCCTTGACTTCCTTAGCATGTTACGCCATACCTGGTCAGAAGCCTGGTTTTTGATCTTTTTAGTTAAACTAAAGGAGTATGCTTCCATTTGCAGCTTGATCAAGGTATTCGTCAGAATTGTTAGATAGCGTTGTGAGTCCAACTCCACCAGTGTCTTCTACACAGGCATAGAGAAGTGCGGGCAGGTTGTGGTGCCGTCCATAAAGCAACTAAAGGTGCTCTTCCCTGTCGCCAAATGGTAGCTAATATTGTAGGCAAGGAAGGCGGTTAAGGAGGGTACTATGATCAGAGGGTCTATCTATTACCAACTTCTGGAGTATGTCCAACAGAATCCCATTAACTCATTTAACCATTCCATGGGATTTGGGGTGATATGGGTTCATTAGAACCACATGGATGGCCATTGTACCATTTATCTTGGGTATAATGTGGGAGGTAAAATTAGTTCCATTGTCGTTAAGGATAAGATGAGGGCAATCATTTCACTGGATTTCTACACTTTATTACAAACTTAGCCGCAGTGACCACCCCCAGATCCCATATTGCTCATACCTCAACCCACCTGTCAAGTGGTTGATTACTACCAAAATATACTTAGACTGGTTTGTTCCTGTCAGAAAAAGCCCAACGATGTCAAGGAATACCATGTGCAAGCAATTGAGGTTTCACTGGCCGATAAGAGGACTTTTGACGGAATGGCTTTTCCACTTGGTACTGGTAACAGCAGGAAATAGTCTCAAATACATCTAAGTTCATGCTTTCAAGTAGTACCAAGGTCGCAATAACTCCAAAGTCTTGCATAACCCTCTATGACCTACCGCCTTGTGTGCACTCAAAATAATGTCCAGTTTGTGGAGGGTTTTGGAAAACTTAGCATATTGTTACCAATCCTCTTGTATAACTCCCCATTTTTCCAGACCATCATAGCCATCTTCCCGTCTAGTTTCCAATAACTTGTGGCATTTCATCTGCATATCTAACACTGGCCACTTTCTCATCCAGCAAATTACCCAAATCCGTCATTACCATAATCGTAAGTAGCTGAGATAAGCAGTCAGTATTTTGGTTCTTTGCAACAGGACGGTGAAGTATTTCAAAATTGTGGGCCTGCAGCTTGGGGCCCATTTTTAATGGTGTCTCTCTGACTCACAAAAATTATGCAACCAATGCAACAATGCGTGGTCCGTCATGACCTTGAATTTACTCCATGAAGGTATACTCAATACGGCTTATATGTATAGATCACAGATAAGCATTTCCGCTTTGTCATGGTATAATTCCGTTCTTGGAAGTTTAAGCTCTGATTACAATAGGCAACGGGATGCTCCACACCGTCATCATCCTTCTGGGATAAAAACCCTTATGGCGAAAAGAAAAGCGTCCGTTTGCACAATATTTCATTATTAAGATTAGGGTATTGCAAAATTGGCGCGCTAGCCAATGAAGTACATAAACCATTGAAAGCATTTTGCTAACGCTCAGTCCAGTCAAAGGTGGCGTTTTTCTTTAACAACTCGAAGAGTGGAGCCCCAATACAAATGAAGGTAGTGATATAACATCAGTAATTTACCCATCCCCAAAAACACCTCGATATCCCGCTTGTTGCCTGGCTGATTCATCTTACATATAGCTTCTAAATTTGCCATTTGGGGACTAAGATCTTTGGAGTCTACCAAAAATTGGAGTTATTCCAATTGCTCCTAAGAAAGTGACACACTCAAGGTCTTATATTTATGTTATCTTTGGCAAGTTGGCGGAACACTTACTTTAAATGGTATAAATTCTCAGTGAACGTTTCAAGAACATGTTGATATCGTTAAGGTAGACTAGAATGCAGGACTGCTTCAGGTCACCAAAGATGGTGTCCATCGCCCACTGGAACATAGCTGGGGCGTTGCATAACCATTAAGGCATATGTGTGGGTTGGAGCAACCCCTTTGAGGTGATTATGGCGCATTTCTCCCATTCCGCCAAAGGAAACTTGATTTACCAGTACCTCTTTATCAGTCCATAGCTAAGAAATAGCTGGCATCACCCAAACGATCCATAGCATCATTTATTCATGGGAGCGTATACAAATCTTTTTTACTGATGCTATTGAGCTTCCAGTAGTCAAGTACTTACTGGTAAGTCCATCCTCTTCTTAACAATTAGCACCGGCGACACCCAGGGACACATTGACGACTCTAGCATCCCCAGTTTGATCAATTTAGCTACTTTATTGGATAAAACTTATTCAGCCACTTTTGAGCAATGGATAGGTTGTGACCAAATTGGGGGTGCTCTCTTGTGTCCAACTAAATGCACCACTCCACGGGAACATCCCAAATTGTGTTTGTCAGATGCAAAATGCTTTGGTGTTTTCAAACAGGTCCATCACCCTATTTTCTGTTCTTTTGACAACCCATTTATGGCCTCATGCAGAACCACAGTCATTATGTCTTATAAGGTTTTTACAGGTGGCCAAAGTCCTCCCAAAAACCAAAGTCATGTACATGGTAAACCTCATCATAGGAATCTGGTGCATAAAAGCCACCACTTGGTGCCTTTGAACATCCATAGTCTCCTCTTAAAGGCTTTCTTATACTTTATTTCTCCATGCCCTAGTAACAGTAGTCAAAGCCACATGGGGTTTGAGCTGCGATTGCTGGTAGGGCCCTATAATTTTATCATATAGGCCATTATAATTTTTATTCTAATCTCCATTCCTACTGTCTTGATTCCCATAAGGCATAATTAAGGTGATCGCAGCCTGTAGCAAGTTATTGTGTATTCTTAGATCTGGTTAGGAGTAGCTCTGGTCCTCCGCTTTATCCACCAATAGCAAAAAGGAATCACACCATCACTATACATGAGATTAATCTGACTAAAGCAAATGGGGACTTTTGGGACTTTGCTAGATGTAAAAAAGATTAGATACGTTGCCCCAAACCTTAATGATTTCTCTTCCAAGTTTACCACTGCCCCAAATTGCCGCATGAATGCAGCCCCAATTAGCATGTCACAATTATAAGGAAAACTCACAGCGGAGAAGATGTCAACTTACCAAAACCTCAGAGTTAATGCACTGTATGAGCCCTCTGACAGTGCTTTGTGCCCCAGAGGTCCCATACACTACTCAATGTTCCATATCAGGCTTCAGCAGAAGCTTAATTATTGGCTGGTAGATAAAATATTAACAAAGGGTGCCAGTATCTATAGTCACGAAAATTTTGGTATTTTCTCCAAAGATATCACAGTATTTACACTCTTAATAAGAACCGTTGATGTTATCACATGAACAGCCCAAGGCTTCTTGTTATTAAGAAAACTAATAATATTGGCGTTAACACAAGGATACTCCTGAACAATTTTCTCTGCTGACCTTGCAGCATTCACACCCTCTAATGCAGCCACATCCATGGAGGGTCAGAATTTTCCTTTGATTTGTAATCCAAATAATTGTTGCTCTCTGGTGCCAATCTCCACTTAATTCCATAAACAATTTGCTTAAATTAAAGATAATAAAACACTAAAAAAGTTTAAAGTTGGGTTTTATATATTTTTATTGGTGGCCAAGAGGGGAAAGAAAAATGAAACCTCTCAAAATCTAGTAGCTTACTATTAAGACTATATTGAGGTTTGAAGAAAATTAATGTGAAGTTTATATTGCTTAGTAATGTCCAAATTAGGGAATATGGGGATATAACCTATTAGATTTCTGGAGACTCACCTTGCGTTAATGGAGCAGCTGATAGAAAGTTGATTGAAGGTAATATTTGTCTCTGAGGCAACAATTTTATAAATTTCACCCAATCATTTGGCACAAAAGTATATTCACCTTGCAGGACCCCTTCCAACCCTATAAAAGGGGCTGGTCTCTGCGGTGTTGGTTTTATTAAATTTGCTGTAAGAGAGGGAGGAACCTCAGAATTGCTCCCCAGATCCAGCTGAAAAACAATGCAATCTGACTGCCTGAAATTTTAATTTTTTGTTAAGTATTAATAGAAGTGTTACCTTAATTCAAGGAGCTTCACCAAAAATTGGCTAAATTCCTTTGGCCGATATCATCATATTATAAACTGAAGCATTATCATTAAAAATCAGACTTGTAATTGCCCAACAGTATTTGATAAATTATAGCAATGCTAACCCAAAACGTTCTTCTCCCAAAGTAAAGAGGCAATTGTTTGATATCACTCCCCTCAAGAATGTTGTGGGGAGAATAGGGGCCGTAGGAAGTGACCATGTACTTGATTGCTGGTAATTTTTGTAATCAAGGTCTTAACAGAATACTCATTTCTTCTCTTTTAGGTGATGGTGAAAGGACCCCCCCCCCAAATTGGTTCAAGCTTGCCGCTTCTATGAGTGATGCGGCTATGATAGTATAGGACCATGTCAGACACTTGGAATGAAGGTAGAGGTGCCCAAAGTCTATTGCAGTTTTTCTCCTTTAGTGACTGTTTTAAGTAAATTCGTAATAGCCTCAAATTAAAGATTAATAAAATGCTGAGCAAATCTTCTAATGGATTTTTTCAGGTTTCTCACTACTAGAGGATAATAATTCTTAGCTGAAAGGGCGAGTATCTCTAGTTCTCTCCATACAAAACATGGAATGGGGACATCTTTCAGGATCTGGTGATAACTAATCCAGTATGCCATAAGAGCACTGGGTAGGAATCGATCCCAGTATAGTAGATCAGAAGATGCCATTTTATGCAGGATTGAAACCAAGGTTCTATTGGCTCCTTCAAAGTCCAAGTAATAGAGGGATTATATGGGGCTGAGAAGAGTAGTTGGGTCCCCATGGACGTGGCTAGGATCTTGATTACTTGGGAGGTTAAGTTCTTACCATTGTCGCAGAGTAGTACTTGGGGACAGACATGGCGAGAGAAAATATTTTAATATAGGAACGTTGCAGTAGCTTTGGACGCTTGTTCATGGAGAGCCACGGCTTCAACCCAATTAGTAAAGTGTCAATGCCTACTAGGATAAATTTGTTTCCACCAGTAGTCTGTGAAAGGGGACCTACTATGTCTAGGCTGATGACGTGGAACGGTTGTTGAGGTGTAGATGTTAGATATTGGTATCTAGTCTTATAACAAGACTGCTTCTTACATGTGATACAGGCTTCCAAAACCACAGCTATAGTTTCCATAATGCCTTCCCAATAGTACTGCTCCTTAATCCAATCATAGGTTTTCTTTGCCCCTCCATGACCTAGGGTAAAATGTGCTTCTAAGATAGCAGGTACATGTTCTAAGGGTCGAAGGTAAGGTAGCCATTTTGTCCCCACCTGCTTATACAACTTCCCGCTCTCCAATTTGGTGTTGTGGGAGTGCCAGGATAACATTTTCTATACAGGCTCATCCTCATCCTCTCAGTCATTGGGTCATTATGAGATCATATAACTTCTCTGCCTCACTATTATCCAATTGCAGGATAGGCAGCCGAGTTAACCTATTAACATATATGTGATGGGTTCCAGCACCATGATTAATCTTAATGACATAATGCTGGAGCTTTAAGGCCCAGCGCTAACTGGCCAGTAGGATCCTTCGTGTTCTATGACCATCTCAGAGAAGCGTGGCCTGTAACCACAGTGAAGGTAGTTCCATACAGGAAAGGACATCAGTGTTTCACAGCTAACAGAACGACAAGGCACTCCTTCTCTGTGATTATGTATTCCGTTCCGCCTTTGACAGCATCTTAATGAAATAGGATACTTAATGATTCACACCTTTTTCATCTAATTGGGCTAAGATGGTCCCAAAGGCATAGTCCAAAGCATCAGTAAATACGATAAAAGATTTATTACTATCTGGGTGCCAAAGGATAGATCGTTGTTGCAGCAGTTGCTTCAGCATCTCAAAAGCAGCCTTTTGTTCAGAACTCTAATGAAAAGGGGTTCTTTTTTCATTAGCTGAACAAGGGGCTCGTTGAGTTGGGCGAACTTGGGGTTAAACTAGTGGTAATATCCCATCATACATATAAATACCTGAATATCCCATAGATTTCTAGGGGGAGGCATTTTTGATATTTCTTTGACCTTATCTTGTATGGGTTAGTTCCTTTTTAGGAAATGTCATGTCCAAGTAATTCCAACTCCCTTTGGCTGAAGGTACACTTTGAGGGTTTTAACTTGATGTTAAAATTGCATAAGCATTGAAACACCTCCATCAAGTGATCAAGATGTTCCGTGAAGGACTTTGATAACACCATGATGTCATCAATATAACCAATGACACAACTTAGCTCTAAATCCTGCAAGATGTGATCCATGGCGCGCTGGAAAGTTGCAGGTGCGCTTCACAACCCTTGAGGTAACCAGTTGGGTTGGAAAAAACCTTCACTGCTGTCAAAATTCTGATATTAATGGATGATAAGCCCTAAGTCATTACAGCGAAATAGTTAGAATCCGCCAATTTAAGATATGAGCTACAATTATTTGAGCATTTTAGGATGAGGTCATATAGGGTTGAACGCATAATGTTAAATTATCTTTAAATCAGGTGATAACGAAATTTTTATGAACAATGAACAATGGGATGACAATGTACAGTGAATAATGATTGGATCTCCTCAAGCTATTGCGATAGAGAATTATATACCATACTCTTCTGGAACTAATGAGATAAGGCGGAACTGTATTACTAAACTGAGTAAATTTATCATCTGAGGTCGGTGATATATAAGCAAGATGCAAAGATTGAAGAATGTGGATTGTTAGTAGTTTAGAGCAAGAGGGACAGTAAGGATCAATTGTAATATCAAATTAAATAAAAAAGTGTATTTGGGGCAATAGCTCCATATTTATTAATGTTTAGTACTTTGTTTCAAAGACAAAGATCATTATATCATTGGTACTATTGCTCAGTGGGATTAACCCTGTGCAAACTCCCTTTGGCATATCTCTAAGATATTTTCAAAATCATAACAACTGCAAAATGAGAGCGCATTTCTCCTGATTTCAGAAAAAGGGTCCATTTGCCAATAGTCACTAGCCAGTTCCATGGCAGAGAAGTTGGATCCAGAAATTTGTGCCAGTGCATCATCAATGCGGTGGATGGGATAGCTGTCCTTTTTTTATGAGTTATTTATTTTGCAGTAGTCCATGACTACCCGATGACCTCCATTTTCATTTCAATTAACAAGAGGGGAGAAGACCAAGGGCTTTTCTAAGGAACTAGTAACCCAGCGTCTATTAACTGCTTGAGCTCAGTCCACATCTTCTGTTCTTACACTTTTGACTTGCATTAAGGTTTTGACTAAATGGGACAGGCTTCACCCACATCAATAGAGTGGCATCTGCCCTTCATGTGGCCATAGTCATTGTCTAAGTTGGAGAACATATCGCTATAGTCGTCAAGGAGAGTGTGAACTTTTTTAAGCTCGTTTGGGGTCAGCTCATCCAAGATATGGAGATTGGGTAAGGTACATACCAGGTTATTTGTTGGCAAGCCCATATTAAATGTAGAGCCAATGAAGTGAATTAGTTCAATGTCCTCCGTGGGGACTAACAATCCTCTGCCAATCTCCTGGTGTTTTCTTACAACTATGTCCTTACCGGTGAGGTTCCCCAAATGAATAGTAATAGGCCTTTGGTAGGTGGGGTCTAGTATACTCAGCAATACCTGAGGCTCTAAGGGGCTAACACCCTCAATACTTATGAGATGCAACAAGCAGTGGTGTGGGATTTGAAGCGTAATCTTTGCGTCAATCACTCATTGTTTACCCGTCTTGATCACTACCTCATCTTAAGCATAGAAAGGAATACCGTCTTTAGCATCCACTGAATCAGGAAGATTTTTGTACTTCGCCCTATGGTGGTATAATGTAAAGGCAATGCAGACAACGGGTATCCAACCAAGCATGAATATTCGTTCTTTATGGGGTCTTTATTGGTAAAACTAAAGGTACTTGTAGTTGAGTGCTAAGAGGAAACCTTGCTTATTGTTGATTATTCCCTTGTACTCAATCATAAAGTGGGTACCTATGAGCATATAATAGATGTTTTTGTCCAAGGCCACTGCGGGGGCCAAAAAGATAAGCTTCTTAATTTGAATTGGAAGGGAAAAGTATGCCCCAATGACGCAGGTGTTTTTTGATCCTGCAATTTCAAATTCTTGGTTGTACTCAAAGTCAGGTGCAAGCTTGATCTTTTTAATCAGCTTTGAGGATATTACGTTCACCAAGGAACTAGTGTCCAAGATTTCCATTACTCAGACTTTTTTTGACCGCTTCCTCCTTGGTGAGGGTTTCTCCAAAGTTAGTAACAGAGCCAAGACCTCCTTGAGCCGGATGGTGGAGGTTAGTTTACAAGCAGTCCCAGGGTATTTTTACAGGATGAATTTATGGTATGGACTGCTGAAGAGGTCAAATCAAGCCATCCAAGAACTGATTGGCATCGCTCAAAGTGTCAATGACTTTGGGACACCCTAGAACTTGGAGGAGGTATGTTTCCTCAGTTATGATGGTCTCATCTACTCCTCCAGCGTTCAATTGATCAAGGACCTCCACTTCTGATGGTACTCCGAATATGTAGTAACCAACATCATCGTAACCCCCTCAGATTCATCCCCTGGAGTATTCTCATCAACTGGCAATGTTGCAATTGAGTTAGGGGATACAGCACATGAGTTTGCGTAGCTCTCTTCTGACCAAACGTCTTCCACCAAGCCCTTTAGTGTTACCAGGGCTACCCTTTGAGCCCGTGACTACCAGCTTGGCTGGAGGGAAAGGCACAGCGGCTTTATTAAGCTTGTGCTGGACCACGGTATTAACTGCCTTACAGGTCTCAGATTTACAGGATAAGTGATATAGATAATAAGTTGTACTTAAAGAGCAGGTTTCACAGGGGGGGATAGTCACAGGTGGGCCCATGGGGGTCATTGGGGCCACCCCCACTGTCCTACAAGCAAAGCTCCTCAATGGTTAAAACTTGAGGGTTCACCGAAGCTTCTTTTATTGTCGCACAGGTATGGAAATCAGCAACGTCTAACAAAGCCTTTATTATGTCATGGATGTTCTTGAAGTTGCACTTTACTGAAATGATATGCCTGGATAGAGAAGGTTGAGAAGCTAACCCAGCTAACATGGCTGCAATGGCATTATCAAGGGCTAGCATAACAGACGTTGAATCCCTCTGCACAGCGAGGTAAAGCTGCTCAGCAAAGGTAGCAGTCAGTTCGCCTTCTTACATGTTAAGGCATATAAAGGCTGTTTCTCCCTGTTTAGACTCTGCTTTGAAACCAATTCAGCCAAAAGAGCCTCCTTAACCTCTGACCAGGTATTCAGATTGCCATATAAGGGACTATCAGCTCTTGTGTCAGAATACTTAAGCAAAGAAGGTTGTGTTTCATTCTTTGCTTATCAGTCGCGCCTTGCATGGCAGATTCATAAGCGTATAAGAGTGAAGCAATGCTAACTCGCCAGGTATGAACTTGTCTTTTAATGGTGAATCAAAAGAGCGTAATTCAAGATCTTTAAGATGGGATAAAGCACATGCTAGTTACCATTCAAGGGCATTTATTCTTGATTCATTTTTAAGGGGAAGAGTTGGAGGGTTACTCACTTAAAAAACCTCCGTTTTTGAGTTGAGAATTTGTGGTTTACTAGTGCCCCTGTAGTGAGCACCAATTTTTGGGAATCCAGATAATTTTTGCTCGCTGGTGACAATCTCTGCTGGATTCCAAAAACGATTTTGCTTATATTAAAATTAATAAAACACTAATAAACCTAAAAGCTGGTCTTATATATATTTATTGTTGGCCAAGAGGGGAAAGAAAAATAAAACCTCTGTAAAATCTAGTAGCTTATTATTAAAACTATATTGAGGTTTGAAGGAAATTTAATGTGAGGTTTAGATTGCTTAGTAATTTCTGAATTAGGGAACATGGAAATTGACCTATCAGAAGGCTGATGACTCACCTCATGTTGATAAAAACTGATGAAAAGTCTATTGCAGGTAGGATATTTCTGTGAGGCAACAATTTTATAAATTCAACCCACTTATTGGGCACAAAAGTCTATTTACCTTGCGGGACCCCTTCCAACCCTATAAAAGGGGCTGGTCTCCGCGGTGTTGGTTTACTAAATTTGCTGTAAGAGGGGGAGGGACCTCAGAATGGCTCCCCAGATTCAGCCGATAATTCAATGCAATATGACTTCCCAAACTCGTGGTTTTTGACTGAGCATTAGTATAAGTGTTACCCCAATTTGAGGGGTTCCACTAAGAATTGGCTAGGGTCTTTTGGCTGATATCATCCATATATAAACTGAAGCATTATTACAAAATTGGACTTGTAATTGCCTGACAGTATTATTATAGATTGGGATGATTCTCTAAAAAATGTTTTTTTTAAAGTCAAGATGGCAATTTTCTGACACATGATGTTGCACATAAGGGCTTGCCAGGCGTATGGTTTTTGTACATTTTGGTAGAAATCCAAATCTGTGATTTTTATCTAACTTTATGGGTTAATTGGAGGCATTG
Organism: Massospora cicadina; assembly: GCA_022478985.1. Classification (NCBI taxonomy): domain Eukaryota; kingdom Fungi; phylum Entomophthoromycota; class Entomophthoromycetes; order Entomophthorales; family Entomophthoraceae; genus Massospora; species Massospora cicadina. The sequence goes on from JAKSZP010013837.1 coordinate 29,221, forward strand.
CTTAGGGTTGTTGCTATAACAAATTGTCAGGGTGAGTCCTGAGCCTGACACATTGGGACTTATTACTATTATCAGTGACAAACAAATTTTAATCAGCGTAGGTAGAGCGTCCTCTCTCTACTCCGCTCAAACTTTTTCCCTGTTCACTCAAGGTTAGTGGTACTGCATAGGCATGCAGGTTGCCAGGACAGTTAGCTGCTTAATGACCTCTTCTGCCGCAAGAGAAGCAGGTCTTAGTATATGGCTCATGTATCTGCGGCATCCCTAAAAATCCAGGTTGGAAATAAACTGATGGATTGTAATTTGACTGAGTATGAGTCAAGTGACCATAGAGAGGGCGGAAAGTGACATTTAAAGGGTTGAGTACCCACATATAAGCCAAAAGATTATAGCCAAATTGTTGTTGTCTTTTTCCCAAATAAAATTGTTAACAGTTGCAGGATTTTTTGTTCCACGTTGGGAAAACTAACAGTGACAGATAAATGGCTTAAATAGTTGAAAATTTGCAATATTGCTGCATCTCCTTGCAGAACGAGACCACAGCATTATACAGCTCCTATATGGCTTAACAGCCACAATCATCGCAATTACCACATCCTCGTTGCCAAAATGCCTGCTCCCACTAACATGGACTCAGTCATGAAGCACTCCACAAACTCCATCAAAGACTCGTTCTGTTGAAATTGTATGGTTAAAAAGTTGACTTTGCATTGCACCTTCTTCACCAATCCGTGAAAAGATGGAGCACAATTTCCTTCACCTCCTGAAATTTTATGGTGCTATCATTATGGTAACATATGACTTGGTCCGCACTCTCTAAATCTAGAGCAAACAACAGTTTAGCCTTATGATGATCTGAAGCCCCTTCTACTGCAAAGTCAAACTGCTTACAAAATCCATGTATGTTTCCATTGCAGTTAAGCGAGGGCAGCTTGTTGATGCAGACTTCTCCCTCCCTAGCAGCACTATTTAAATATGCGCTGCACAATGTGCACTTGGTAGTGCCATCCAAGCAATTGTCAAGTTGTCTGGCTTGGCAACCAACCAGGTGCAGTTGATGGGATAACTTTTCAAGCTGATTCATTATATCTAAACCTTCATGAAAAAAAAGTTGTTTGCATTTGATGTAGTGTATCTAGGATAAGTTTGAGTTCCGTATATTGGGAAAACTAAATAACATGGGGTAGTATCCCCTCAAGTTGAGCCTGTTGCTATATTACTTGGAGAGTATATGACTTTTTAGCATGTGATTAATCGGCCCCTTATAGTTAGCACCACTGTTATAAATTCAGCGATATAGTTAATAATCGCCTTAAGGGTTACACAAGGTCAAGCCCACTGAACAATTGATAGATGTTATGGAGAAAGTCAGCCCCCAAAATAAACTGGGTAAATGTAATAAGAACATGAAGCAATTGCTCTAGCAACAACATTTTATTCTATATTATATATATAATGAGCAGTCCCTATTGCTGACTCTCCTTTTCCTTAGTATCCACTTTCTTTTTTTTAGTACTAGATGGTAGTATCCACTTTCTTTCTTCTAATCAACTGACCCCTTCCTTCACCTCATGTACCACTCATATCTTCGTTGTTTCTAGTCAGTTTTGGCCTTAAGCTTACTTTCTTCCTGATCACTATTTTTTAGGGTTTCTTCTCATCATTGAAGCTCCACTGGAATTCCTCTTATTTTCTGAGGTTGACTTGCTTGGATTCAACTCATCTCAAATTAATCAATAATAATTACTTAAACCTAATGTCAACAGATATTCAATGATCCACCAGTAGTTATTTAGGCTTATTGTCCAATTATATAAATTTGTTAACAAAGGAATTAGTCTTTAAAGTTGAAGCTAATACATAAACTGCCTTTACCTACTTAATATAACGGTCTATTGCTAAAAGGATATCTATGCTCATGTAATTTAGTGTACAATGGCCTACTATTTCAACAACATTGGTGGCTTGATAGGGCTACAACTTGGTGTTGATATCAAGTGTTGTCTCAATCTTGGTTTCTGCAAGTTAAACATGTACCTATTACAACATAATTAGTCTACCCATTTTATCCAAGTGACTTGTTTTTTCAACCACTTATAAATCTTCTTCACAGCTCTGTGTCCCACAGTTGAATGTCCTAAGGATGACTTTGGGTTGCAAAGAAGGGCGTAAATATGTCAGCCACTTTCCACCTACTTTCTTAGGCAACTCTTCCTCTTGAATTTGGGTTCCTAGTCTACATCACAAATTAGCCTGGACCTCAGAGGCCTCCAATTCCCCCTTCTCTGGCCATCCCTTTCTTTCAAAAAGTGTCTTTTTTAAAGTTAGTAGAGCTAGTATGAACAACTTCAAGAGCCTGTTCACATTTTGGTGAGTTTTTCCAACACTCTGGACATTGGAGAAGTCATAATCTTATAATTGTAAAGCCCATCATGACATTCTGCCATCTGATCTTTCATTCGTTGTAATCATCAATTTGTTGCATAGTCATTGACAACCATAAAATGTTTACAAAAAATGTTTGGATGGAAGGTTTTATATTGCTAATAGCACATCTAAGCACTTTTGTTTGGTAGCAATATAATTCTTTTGACCATACTCAAGGTTTTGCTATAATAAGCCACCAGATGGTCACCTTAGTTCTTATTGGTGTTAAGCCAAAAGGCTCCTAAAGCCATGTTGCTGGTATAAGTGATCAGCAGATAATAGTAATAAAACTGTGGCTAAAAATGAATAGGTTTAATACAAAGAGCAGCTTTTGACAAGATGGTGGCCTGTTCCTGATCAGATTGCCACACAAAAGGAGCCTCTTTTTGTATGAAATAGACCAAAGGCTCATCCAGGTCAGCAATTGAGTATCAAACAGGCGATAGTAATACCATACCATAGGATACTTAAATATCCCATAGTTTTTGGGGCAAGACATCTTCTCATTACTGGCGATCTTATCAGGAACAAATTGAATCTCCTCATTTGTACCTTATGTCAAAAGACTTTTATCTTTGACTGGAAAAAGGAACATTATGAATGTTTGTGTTTAGAGAAATTTTATGAAGGCGATTGACTAATATTTCGAGGTGTTGTAGATAGTCATTAAAAAGCTCTCAAAAATACAGCAAATTTAACAAAAATAAAGAGAGAACAAGATCACTTCAAATCTTTCAGGATCCATGATGACCTGTTGGGACGTGAAGGGCACATTAAAAAGCCCTTGGGGCATCTTGGATGGCTTTAACAATCGATACATAGTGATAAGCTCACAATTGGACCAATCATTAGTCAGTATCTCGATCTGCAGGTACCCACTGGCTGGATGTACTACAGAGAATGATGAGATCCTGTGAGTAGGTGGAGCAGGTTGTATATGCAAAAAGTAGTTATCCTTTCTGTGAAAAAATTATTAAATATTTGAGATGGGTCGACCTTGTGACAAATATACCACAATGAGAAATTTTCTAGCCAGTACATGTTTCAAACTCGAAACCTGCACTAGGGTGGAAGCAGTTTTACTGGCTAGGCTAACCACCCTTTTCTGTGAAAAATAATCCTTTGGAAGTCCATTACTAACATATCACCACATCTTTTTTCAGATAAATAAGAGGGGTGAAGCCCAAGGACTACAAGAAGGCACTAACAATCCTAAATTAAGTGACAGTTTTTGTTTGAAAGCCCTGGCTTCTTACCCCTAGCTTTTTGGTAATGGTGATACTGAGTAGGCTTATAGCCCCCAATTTAGAGTAATGTATAACGCCATTCATCCTTTATGATATCATAGGTGACAATCAAGAAAATGGCAGAGAATTCTTAAACAGCATCTTGACCTTAGCTCATTATTACTAATAAATTTACGGCTATTAAAAAGCTTCATCAGGGCTACCAACGGTGGGTTCTAAATCAAATCATACAGACTATCAAAGCTGCAAACGTCATCCATCTTTACTACAGGCAATAGACAAGCGTAAGTGACTGGATTATTAGTAATCAATGTCCTAGATTTGTTGGTTAGATTTGGTAAGGCTTATATGGCCCCGCATAGCTAAGATCTAGAATCCCTGAAAAGGTCAGGACCTCTTTTAACTTTTAGATTTTATCCCTGTATCTCCAATATACCATGGTGGAACTTTGCATGGACCCTGGTGTTGACTATGACCTGTGACTTTGGGTGGTAATAGGGTTACTTCAGTGAATAAAAAACACACCTTCTTATTCATCCACTACTGAAGGAGGTAGCTGCACCCTTGAGACTCTCACTAATATTCTATTTTATTAATCCAATCTTCTTTTACCATTAGGCAGGCCCAAGATCTGATATCCTTCCTAGCGTCTCAAGGAGTCTTAAACACCTTTGGAAACCTATCTTCTAATGAGGTAAACCCAAAAGCATAATGTACAATGGCAGAGTTGCCACAGAGAAATTGGGGCTACAGGAGAAGGTTATAGATGGGTTATCTAGGGCGAAAGTCAAGGTGGTTAGAGCTAACTTATCAAGCTAGAAATTTAATGAATTATAGTACCATATAGGTCACATATATTGCAGGCTAAAAGAGTTGCAATCCATATAATGGGGCAAGTTTGGGACGACCTTAATGCATCTCATTAATTTAAATGAAACAATAATTATGGGAGAGTTAATGTCAATGATTGCATTAACAGGAATTTTGTGAGCCCATACATCACTTTATGTTTGTGATCATACAATCTGAGGGGTAAAGGTGATACATATAGGTGATTCATTTAAATAGTAGGAATTATAAGGTTTTATAATGTCAAGGGACTAGTTCATCTCCTATAGGAAAAATAACATCATAATCTATATCTTCAGTAAAATTCATAAGCGTTATATGATGTCAGCATGGAGCGCCTCATCCTTCATGCTGACATCATTTCACTCGCTTTCAGGCAATACTATTCCAGAATTGCTTTCAGTTAGCGAAGGTCATTACAATAAATTCATTAATAATTAGTTTTCTTTTGGTCTTTGACAGCGTTAACTTGAGATAATCTGGAAGAAGATATAGTAGAAGCCTCAGTATTTAGCATTGAGGATACTATTTCATCAAAAAATGTTTTATTTTCCTAGATACACATTTAGTTGCTCTTACATCTGATCATATCAAACTAAATTTTGGGATAGGATCCAGGGTGGAGATCACCACGGTTTTAGCATCATCTAAAGTGATTCATTTGAGGGTAACCAAGGACTGAGCCTGAGTGAAGAAATGGCTGAGAAATAAATAAGCTCTCCTCTATGTTTAAACATATGGTCATGAACATTTGTTTTTGGCTAGCAAAGGTCTCTTTACTACCAAATTCCTTAATTTGCGCTGTTTTCACTAAATTCCATGTGTCATTTCTTATAGCATGATTTTGGGTATAGAATGAAGAGATAAGAATGCAATAAATAAGGTCATAGGGGTCAAGCTGCCAACTTTTCCAAATCTCAGATAAACCCAAAATCAACGCTGGATTAAGGCCATGTAGGCTAGGCTGATACTAAGAAGGTGGGCTATGAGGTCAGGGAGCTACATAAATGCTGACAAAAATCACAAATTAAAGTTTAGATGGGGGCGAGTCTATACATTTAGTGTTGAGAAAAGATAGGATTTAATCCCAAAGATGCAATTTTACCAGAGATAGTAAATTTTAACTGCCTTCTAGTTCTCAATTGTGTGAATACTCCAGGCTTGGGACTACCATCAAAGTTAGTCTTTGTTATTAGCTGATATTTTGTTATAAGCCTTAGAATGACTTAACCCATCATCATGATCTTCTTTATAACTAGTTTTGTCCAACCAATCTTTTGGGAGTTGCTAATTTGTTGGACAGCAGTAATGTGAAAGCTAGAAATTTATGACTTAAAGTAGCACCAATGGCTTCCCAGTGTAATATTTTAAGCTAGGATATTAGCTTTTTAGCTCTCATTAGCAGGAAATTTCTCTGCTAAGGCAATGATAAGTACTTTTAGAATTAAATGCAATGAAAGATAAATTTAATAAAGGTAATCTATAGTTTATTATCAGTGATGTTGATTGTATTCAATGGGGTATGCTCTCAGAGCTGATAATAACCCTTAAGATCAGTGCATACCCAGAAACAGATCAGGAATTACTATCCTAATTATTAGGATAAAAAGAGTAGGCAACAGATAAAAGTAATCATGAGCTATGACTTAGTTAGGGATAAGGTGTGATAAGATGAATTAGTGATTCTTTCCTACATTGAAGAATAATAGTGGACTTGGGGAATATCAACCTAGAGATTAAAAAGTGGAGCACTTCAGTGGCATATTACCCAATTTTGTTAAATGAGCTATTTTGGTTTTATAAGTCATTTGAGGCTAATTAAATTTATGTCAATACTAAGTTCAGGCCATAAGCCCATTTAAGCTTTAATTAATAAATAAATACAATTATATATAATTGGAGATTTAAAAATGAATCTTTTCTTTGAAACTAAAGGATGAGTCTTCACACCTATGAGAGAAAATTCTGATACAATTTTCGGTTGGTCATCTCCTACTTCTTAAAACTATTATTTATTTACTTAGCAGTGATAAATTAAACTTTTCTCGTTATTTACCTTCTAATGGAGGTATTTTGTAATATTTTTTATAAACGTGGAAGGTATTGATACCTTACAAGGTGGTATTTCCTTAATCTCTTTGATAGAGGTTCTTTGGATAGTTAAAGACACTCTTCTCAGACATTGCTGAAATATCTCAGACGGGTAGTCATGATTTTTGGGCCATGCTATTCAGATAGGAGTAATTATGCTTAGCCTTTTTCCAATCCGCCGCTTCCTCTATAGACTCTTATAGTCATATAGTGAGGAGAATAAATTTTTTATTTGGGGTAAGTACTTCAAAACTAGCCAAAATTAGTTAAAACAAGAGTAGAAAGAGTATATCTACCAACAGCAGAGTTTAGTTTGGAAGTCTTAGTCTCTGTATAGTCTTGATAAGCTTGTTAATTAAGTTGTTGGCATTTTGTCTGAGTCATTTTAAAGTTCTTTCCAATTTTGAATTAGTTGAGAAACTGTGGCTTAATGTTAATTTTTATTTAAAGACTAAACTTGGCATTCTATAGTAAAAATTGTTTCTCACAAATACTCAGTTAGGTTCAAAAAAAGTGGTAGGCATGTTTTGTTTGATTAAGGAGTTTGTCAGTTACTTTAGCACTTGTGCCAAGATTGTCATTCCACCATAAAAAGCATCCATAATGACTCTAGAGTCAAAAATTTTTTGTTTAGAATAATCTTACATCCTCATATCACATTTCCTAACTACTCATATAAAGTTAGTTGCAATTACAGCTTAGATGCCTTTTTACAGTGCTCATTGGAATATTAGGGATTTGGTACCAAAGAGCCAGATGGCTCTTGAGGAACGTGGGGTCCTTCAAGCCCTCCAGGACTTCTAGGTTACACAAGTCTTTTGGGCATTGGGCCCTTTGGTTCCAGGTGCTTTTTATTAAGAAAACTTGACATCAATGTTGTAATTCTCAAAAAGTTTCAGTTAGGTCAATTCTTTAAGCAAAAAAATTAAAGAGTAGTATTCTCTTCCAATACTGGTCTTCATATAGAATGGAGCCCATCATCTATGATAAGAGGTTGGCTTCTAACTTATTTTTGGGCTTACCTGTTGTCAAAGATGACATCTCAATTATTATTATACTAAAAGTAGCATCTCTATAGAAGATTCAACTTTTGGTGCAGGGAATAGGTGAGGCCAAGTTTCTTGGTTACTTCATGGTGATGAATTACCAGTTAGAAAATGTAATGATATTGGTTGAACATTGCTCTGAGATAGCGTTAACTTAAGTGGCTAATCGCCAGATAACAAAAAAACAGATAAATATAATCATTGATAATGTAAGGTACATCATTAGCTAGACCAGATAAATTGGTTTCCTACATAGTATATTTTTAAAAAAATTGGTTCATTTTAAAGATGATCCTTTTGCAATAACGTTGATACTGGTTTTAGCCCAAAAGTATATAAGGTGAATTAGATAGTAGTTTAGAATTCCAAGCTTTGGGGCTTCAGGGTGTCACCTCATATTGAGAATGTTAGTCCATTGGGGTACATTACTTTCTCAGTTTGCATACAAATATTTTTTATTTGTAATTGTTCTCCATTTTTTGGAATTTAAGTCTTCATTATAAAGCTCAGAGCCCCCTGTAGTGTGCACCATTTTTGGCTTTTCAGTGTGTTAGACTGTAAGTTAAGGTTCAAATAGAGCTCAAAGCTGTAATTATAAAGAAATGTTTTTAGCCAAAAAAGGAGTTTATGTTTTAGATACTTCTTAATTTAAAAAGGTTTATATATAGAATGTGGTAGAACGCGTTGCTAAGAAGACATTCTATAATACTTTTGACTATAATTTATAGACTTTTCTAAAAAAATTAGTAAATGAGGTTTTGTAATTCTCTAACGTGAATTACACTAAGAACATACTGATAGAGGCATTTCAACTGAAAGAAGGATATAGTAGGACAGTTTAGAAGGAATATTGGTAGGTCGCATATTAAGTGACGATTTTTCTATCAATTAATTTCTGTTAATCTTTCTAAGAGGGTTTCTAGATGTGATTATAATTGATAAATAGCTGACTTGAAAATGATTGGTTTAGGAACAGTAAGTTTGACCTGCTTACCATCTTAAATCCCAACAGCCTTTAGTGTTCATAAAGTCCCTATTCTTGAAATTGTGATCGTGGGTCCCAGTGAATGTCATTTCATCTAGACTTATGAATAAAAACTAAATTGCTTCCAATTTGCCACATCCCACGGATTACAGAACTGCCTGTACCCAATGCATAAGGTCTACTAACCTATTTTGTTCTCACAAAGGCTTGTTAAGCTACTTTTAGACATCTTAAAAGTGTCACTTTATAACCTCAAGCTATTAATTACTGCATAGGACTCTTTTTAGCGCTAGTGGTGCTCAACCCAAAAGGGGGAGTCGCCACGCTCTTTGTATGCACATAAGCCAAACAAAGGGATTATCATAAAAAAACAATTATGGCACATATTTTATCAGCTTCAGAAACCATATAAAATGGTGAGGAAGCTTTAGAAAAACTTTCGTCTGGAACTGCTTTAGCTAAAGGACCATGGCGGACAGCATAGGGGTTGGGACATTAGCGGCATGTGGCATATAGAGGTAGAGTTGTGGGTTTTTTGTTAATGAGGCCTGCGGTGTCCAATGCCTCAACTTATTGAGCAAGTTGATGCTCAGCAAAAGTGAAGAGAGCTGGCACACAAGTAATTGGCTTGATGCGCTGATGGATTAGGCTAGTTGGGATCAAGCATCAAAGTTTTTGCTGCGTTGATGCAGGCGTGGCTCACACTAAATGCAAGCTCTTCAATTTGTATTTGGCACCTTTATCAAACTCATGAGGAAATTCAGGATGGGAATACTCTCAACAAGGGGATTCATCTCCCCATGGAGTTGCTGGCGGAAAATTGAGTTGTCAAGGGCAGCTGCGGCATCAACTGTAATTTTATTGATATTCTTTATAAAGGAAAGCCGTTTTTGGGGCGAAAATGGCGTTGACGCAAATTGGGAAGAATTGTAAAAACTTCCTCCAAAGTGATTTGCAGCTTCACATCAAATGTTCAGTCAATATCATCAATCCAATCAAAAACTTGAAAGGATTTAAATTGGCCAGCATGAGGCCAGCCACAGGAATTGGAGCAGTGGTAGCACATGATTACCCATGAGCTGTAACCATGGCAGCTCAGCTGAAACTAATTCTTCCATTGGCTCATGTTGCCTTAAATCAAAAAAACTTTTAAAACATTTATAAATTTGATTGGATGCTGCTTTAGAAGCAGTGCCAAAATTTGCCAAGGTTGGGGCGTTACTGCTGAGGACACAATTACTCCAAATATATGATGTAATCTGTTGGACATTGGAACAATTATGTAGATATAAATTTGACTCTTCTCTCAATAAGATTCCTTTAATAATAAATCAATTGACGAAGGGATCATATCTACACCTGATCCTCAATTGTCATAATATCTAAATATTCTGAAGTGACAGATTATGATGTAAATGAACCACCTTTAATATCCTTTAGGAAATTTTTGCTTAGAATCATAACAGCAGATGCTGAAAGATCCTGTAGGCTGACAGATTAGAAGCCCACCCCGTTAAAGACAATCCTGCATTCATAAAGTATAAAATTTCACTAAAGGAAAAATACTCATTTTGTCTTTAGTGAAATTTTATACTTTATGAATGCAGGATTGTCTTTTCATCTATCTTCATTAAGTTATTTTTCATTATCTACTTATTAAAGAATATTAAACTACAGAAAGTTACAGCTTTTAGCAAGCTTATTTTTGATTCCTCAGCAAGTCGGCTATTTTTCTCATTTCCTCAAGAGATATTAAACTTGATTGGTTTACTATTTTCCTATGTCTCAAGAAATAAGTAATGTTCACTACATGAGCTCCAAGATGTTGCTAGTAAAAACTTCTATCACGACATAGAGAATAACGACAGTTAAAAATAATACCCACAATCATACCAGAAGTGTGACCATCAGGGTCACTACATCCAGATATGTAGTAACTCCGCTGCACCCTGAAGCCTTGTTTCCAAGCTACTTTTGGAAGTATCCTTATTGTTTGTCAGCATATGTATTGAATTCATGTTAAAAACATTAAAAATACAAATTATCAATTATTTTTATCTAATTTATCTTAAGGGTGACTGTTCTCTATGCTCCAGTGGTTCCACAGTGCCTTATACCTTGTGCATATTGTATGAATCAAACTAATTACCAGGTAATGAGGTGGCAACTAATAAAGATTGTTATCTTAGCCATTCTGTAAATCCTACATTGCATCATCTTCTTCAGATCCTTGAAGTACATCATTTTGAGTTA